>JADRCD010129535.1:0-10976 GCA_019843815.1 Montemys delectorum | reverse complement strand
AATTAGTTTTTATACAACGTATCCACTCTAGCATTGCAATTTCCCTAAGCCTTAAAATCCCTTCATCAACACTAAACCAAGGGATATCAGGTACCTCTAACTCCTTTTCAGTAGGCCATCTTTTGATAAATGCTTCAGCCAACCATTCAAACAAACTTCTGACACCTTCTTTAACTGTACGAGCTTCCATATTAAACCTAGAATCTACACTCAGAGGGCCCATGTCAATAAATTCAGCCTGCTCTAGTTTTATGTTCCTTCCACCCTTATCCCACACCCTTAAAATCCACTCCCACACATATTCCCCAGACTTCTGCTTGAATGAATTAGCAAGCTCATTAAGCTCCTTAGTAGTATATCGAATTTCCTCACGGACTACACTTTCTACCTCCCCTTTAGGGGCTTGTTTTGCCTTGAGTCTGGTTATAGGTCTAGAAGAAACTGTTGGTGGACCTTGAGAAACATCAATATTGTCTAGTCTGGCATTTTCTTCAGTGAAAGTCACTGCTGTCTTATCAGACTCTGGGGAATTAACTTCCTCGTATGGGAAAGGCATTAATTCAAGGGGTGGGGCTGAGGGTACTACTTCCTCAGGTGGGGCAAACACTTGAGAATCTGAAGGTTCAAAATTCTCAGCTTCAATGGGGTCTTCCCACACGTCCCCATCCCAAGTTACAGGATCCCATTCTTTGCCAACTAATGCCCTTACTTTAACCACTGACACCCTCTCAGGCTGAGACTTGAATTTTCGCTGTAATTCAGCCAATCTTATAATGAGAGCTTCAGTTTGATTTTCTGCAGCTTGAACTCTCTGGCTGCTGGAGAGAAGACTATCTTCAAGGACACACTTAGCAACTTTTAGATCCTTTACTTTTATCTGGAGCCTTTCGATTTTATCACACAACTCCTTATTTTCCTTCATCATTTTTTCTTGAAATTCCTTATTTTCCTTCATCATTTTTTCTTGAGATGCTAAGAGCAACCAACCAACAAAATCATTTTCCGATTTCTTCCCCATCTTGTGGAAAGCTTTGTACACCGAATCCCCTAATTCATCAGGATAATCAAGGGCATTAGCTTCTTTGAGCTTGGAATATAGTTGTGACCACGAGTCTCCAGTATTCTCTGAGCGCCCAGGAGGGTGAGAATTTGGAGAGGTTTCAGTAGTTGATGGAGCTGATGGATCCTCAAGCCACCTCCAGAATTTTAAAAGATTCATCCTTATACTTCTGCTCCTCTAGAACCACTCCGGGTACCAATATGTCTTAGTTAGGGTTCTTCTAGAGTCACAGAACTTAGTCTCTATGTAGTAAAGGGATTTATTGATGACTTACAGTTTGTAGTCCAACTCCCAACAATCAACTCCCAACAACAGTCGCGGCAGCAGCTGTGAATGGAAGTCCAAGGATCCAGCAATTGCTCAGTCCCACAAGGCAAGCAGGAGAAGCAGAGAGAGCCTTCCTTCTTCCAATGTCCTTATATACATCTCCAGCAAAAAGTGTGGCCCAGGTTAAAGGTGTGTGCCACCACACCTTTAACCCCGGATGACCTTGAACTCAGAGCTTTCTATGTTAATCCTATGGGATTCGTAGCCACTATTCCTCAAGGTCTCCATGCCAAGATTCAGGTCAGAAACTTGTATCTCTCAGCCTCCAGATTAGGGCCACAGGTGAGCCTTCTAATTCTGGATTGTAATTCATTTCAGATGTAGTCAAGTTGACAACCAGGAATAGCCACTACAGCATAGCAACCTGTAAAGTCTGCAATGAGGTGTATCTCCCTTGGTGTCTGAATGGCCAGTGTTAACGATGGTTTGCTGTGCGCTGCGTGTCTTAAACATATCCAGTTCCTCGAGACAACCTTAAAAGGGTATCGCTATTTCTTTCCCTGTGTCTTATGAGGAGACACAGGTACAGATGTCAGGAATGTGCGTAAGGGCTAAAAGATGTGAATCTGTGGTATGAACTCAGGCTGAGCTTGGGCTACGTCTAGCTCCACGATAGATCCCTTAACTACTGCCCTGACCTGGGAAAGGCACTTAGGGAGAAATAGGTATCGACTGTCTTCAACCGTCTTCTTGCTGGTTTTGACTTACGTACAGCAGCTATCTCTGCTCTATTTAAGGTGGGAAGAAATTGAAATATGAAGACTGGAATGACAGATTATTCCTCTCACTCACTGGAGAGCTGTGATGGGTGAATCCATCAGGGGCTGGAGTCTGGGAAGGGTAGACATAGAGAAGTCATGCAGACTTCGGGCAGCCCCAGATACGATGGTATCGATGAGAACGCTGAAGAGTCAGCAAGCAGTTAGCCTGGTTCTTAGCTCATTAGCTCGTCTCTGACTTAACTTGGACTTTTCCTGGTAGCAGCAGTGGTACCACAGGGTGGGAGAAGCAAGTGGTACGGGCATGAACTTAGAACAGGTTCTGGTGAAGAAAGGACGGTGGGAACAAAGCATGCCCTTCTGTCCTTCCTGGCTTACGAGAATTGGGACTGGTCAGGCCATAGGTAGTCCTTGATAAGTTTCTCCACTGAGGAAATGAACCAATTGGAGCCGAATTAGAAGCACAAAGGTGGGTTTATTGAGAGGCAGCTCTCTGTGAATCCGCTGTATCTCACAGTTGGAGGTCAGGGCTAAAGCAAGGGGGTTTTATGGGTTTGGGGCAAGGGGCGATGATGTATGAGCTAGGGGCTGGGATTGTGCCCCTCTAAGGTAAAGAAGCTGAGCCCTGAGGAGGGCACTAGTAGGTCGAGTAGCCGGAAATGTGGAGATGGGGAGAGATGATGTTTTAGCCTGGAGTTTTCTCTTTCCGGGCAGGGTTGAGGGAAAAAGAGCAAACGGGGTTTCTTAGCTTGTGTCGGGGATGAGCAAGGGTTCCAACCAAGCAGTGTGCAACCTCCCCTCCCCACCCAACTGAAATGTGTGGAAGAATTAGGTCAGGGTGAGATGTCTATGGGGTGATGAAGGGAAGTGGTGAGGATTTGTTATAAGATAGCTTAGCTAAAGGATGAAAAGGACCGCGTCAGAAATAACTCTGCATTTCACCTTTCTCCCCGTAGAAAAGGCTTTACATTGCCCAAGAAGTCCTAACTGGGATCAGGTAGGGGTGGCCTTGAGTCTAGAAAGAGGGCTTCCAAACCCACTGAGTGAAGAAAAAGAGTCAACTCTTTGCTCTTATTAATTCCCGCAATGTTTACCTTTTGCCATTTGGGACTTAAATAAATACACTTAGAGATGGGCATTCACGTCAGTCACTTAGCTTTATCCTGGCAGTGCTTTGAGTCTATGTGCAGGGCTGGAAGGAAAGCAGATGTTTCCTAAGGTCTTTCTTCTCTGACATTCTCTGCCTAGCTCTGATCTAAGATTTGCTTGGCCACAGAAAGCCAGTTGCCAGTTTTGTAAGTGAAGGTAAATACAGCTTCTAGACACACTGAGCTTTTCAGAAAAAAAAAAAAAAAAAAAAAAAAAGCAAACAGAAACAACTGTAGTTCCTGTATGGCTTTTTGGATCCTAGTACTTGTCCTGAAAAGAAAAATAATGTAGGACACCCTGGTTGGCGGCCTTTGGGCTCCATGACGAAAACCTTGTGGATTGGCTTGTGGCATTGCTCTGCCCTCCTTCCTCATCTGCTCCGTCCATCCTAACAGGGGGCCTGGAATAGCTAAAGATAGCAGGTGTATCCAGAGGCCTGGGCTAGTAAGTAGGACAAGACATCTGTCTGTCTAGCTGTGAGTTTCTGCTGTCCTAGCACTAAGCCCACAAGTCCTGTTACCAGGGTGAATTTTAACCCCACAGGCCTGTGTCAGCAATGTGCTTGAGATCCAGTTTCCCTGTTCACTCCCTCTGGACAGCACTTGCTCAGGGTTTTCTCCACATGTCAGACATCCTTTCTTCCAGAAACTCTCCCTGATTGCTGCTAGTAATCCTGCCTATGGGTACCACCCTCACTACTCATCTGACACATTCCTTTTCAAACTGTCTCACGTTGTATCTCTTGCCTATTAAACTATAAACACTGCGAAGCTAGGAGAAAGGTGTAGCTCGTCAACTATACCTACCACGGTGCCCAATACATCTCTGTCTTTGTGGAGAGAAATTCAACTAATTCGTGTTAAGTACCTGGTGCAAGTGCAGTCCAGAAGGTTCCTTTACTAATATTGTTCTTTGTATAGCAAACTCAACAAGTCTAGGTAAATGCTTGATGATCACAGAGCCCTTTAGGCGCCCAGTGGGCTGATTTGCTGATAAGTCAGTGTGTGAAGCTGGCACGCCTTGATTTTTCTTATCTTCATCAGCACATTTCTGTACAAAATTGCTTCTAGTTCATATCAAACAGTTCTGTTTTGGATATTTCATGAAAGCTTAGTTTAGGACTTATTTTGCTGGGTATGGTGGTATTCATACACTCGTAGTAACAGCAATGGAGAAGTACAGATAGGGAGATCGCGGATTTGAGGCCTGTCTGGGCTATAAAAAAAAAAAAAAAAAACATGAATAAATAATTGTTCAGGAACCTCTTACTATTTGACGTCGTCATCTGAGAATCTTAGAAGTCGTAATGAAGCTGGCGTTTAGGTGTGGGGACACTGAGTAACAACAGTGACTGAGAGAGGAGGACCAGCAGGGAGAGAGACCTGGCTGGATTTAGTGGGTGGGGTACCAAACAGGAGGGAAGGGAAAAGATCTGTCATGGAGTGTCCTGGCCAGGTGCTCACAGTATATATGCAAGCTCTTGGTGGAAAATAAACCACTTGTGTCTGTTTGGTGGCATACCATCCACTTCCTCATGCAAAGTGTCAGCAAGACTATCAGCCCAACCTGCCTCTTGCAAACAGCCTTCGAATCTCCTTAGCTTTGCTCACATCCTGAATTCTCCCTTCTTTCATTTAATAATCAGATTTCTCTATGTGAGTAACTGTCCTTCCTATGGAAATTTTTTATATCGTTTCTCCCTAGTTCCAAGCATTCCCCCCATGAGTCCCCAGAGCTGTCACCCTCACTGCCTCAGTGCACAGTCCTAACCTACGCTCTTTGCGATGTCACCTGTAGAGATTTTCTTCTCCTTGTTTTGGTTATCATATCTAGTTTGCGAAACAAATAGTCCCAGTGACCAGTGAGCAGCTCCCTCAGCTTTATCAGTGAACACCACCATAAACGGGTCAGCTGCATAATCCTGACCTGGCTACGTTGCCAGATGGGCAGGGCCCCATGGGAAGGGTCAGGTCATTCAGAGACCTAGATTCTCCCAGGAAAGGGGCAGGGTGAAGTATAAAGAATGTGCTGTGACTGATGTAAGGACTTGGAGCTTGGTCAAAGAGCACAATGGGAAGAAATGTGGGTCAATCAGTCACCTGCTCTGAAACTCCCCTATAGACCACGAAGGACAAGAGGAATAAGGCCTCTCTGATCAATTAGCTGGGCTCTGTGATCCTGTCACAAGAAACGCATTCTAGTGGCTTTGACCACTGAGGCGGCTTTGAGAACCTAGCCTTTGGTATGTGCTACTAGTTAGTATATATATATATATATATATATATATATATATATATATATATACATAACTTAAGATGTTGAAGAAGTGTCTCCCATTGAGGGAATTCTAATTTATCTATGCATGAAAAAGAACTCAAAGGGGTTCGAAAATATCAAGATGCTCTGCCAAGAGATGAAGGCCAGGAACATGAGCGAATGCCCTTTCTCCTAAAGGATAATATGCCTTAGCTCTCGATTCTACCCCTTGTATTTCTAAGTACATCCAGGTGGATACTGGAGACAGGGAGAGGGCACTGTAAAGGGATTGGAGCCAAATGCCAGGTCTGTGGTATATACCAGGTTTAGAACACTATCAGAGTGCAAACACAGTTCTCACAGGATTTGGATAGGGGGTGAGGGACTTTTGTCCTTCATAGTCCCTCAGCTCCTAGGTCGGGCCTTTGCTTCCTTTGTTGTTGAAGTTGTTATGTATTCCTGCAGTGACTTGTCCATAGTCACTGGTAGAGATTAACACTAACCATACTTAAAAGCACACTCTCCTAGCTAAACTATTATAGAAAAACTTAACTAAAGACTGAAATAGAAAGAATTGGGACCATGAGTCTTTCTGAGCATCCTGCATTTGGGTTGAGGGTGTGGTAGGCATGATGAGGCTTACTTTGGTCTCATGTATCCAAGGCTGGCCCAGAACTTACTATGTAGCCATGAATACCCTTAAACTCCTAGCTTATTTGTCTTTACTTCCTAAGTGTTGGGATTGTGGGCATGTGGCACCATGTCTGGTTTGATTGGTGCTGGGGACTGAACCCAGGGCTTCATGCATGGTAGAGGAGCACTCCCCCAGCTAAGCTACATCTTCAGTCTCTTATCTTCATTCATTCAGCCAGTTAATATATATGTGTGCCAAGTAAGTGCCAGGCATGGTACAGAACCTGCTGTTCTGCAAAACAGTTGTGCACAGCTTTTGTGGGTCTTTGTCTGTCAGAAGAGACGATATAACTGAATAATCATCCACACTTGTGACCACCAACTGTGATGTGAGCCACGGAGGTCAAGTACTGTGTGCTCACACACCTGCCTGCAGAGCACAACCCAGGAAGCTGATGTCCTAGCATTGCCAGGCTCCAGGCTCTGCCCTGGGCTCGTCAGAGACCCAAATCCAAAGGTTATTCTCTTTGCTATGCTATGAAGTCAGAAAGAGGAAAATGAAGATTAACTCAATTTCTCAAGACTTGATTGGACAGTAAAAATTTTATTAGACTCATGGCAATAAATATATTTTTTCTCTTAGAAAAGCTGTGGGTGATTCCTTTCCCGGGTCACTGAACATTCTCATTAAACTGACATGATTTTGGCTCCAATACTTTGAGGTGGAGACATTTTCCAACCTTGGAGAAAAATTAACTTTATAAAGACCCTATAGAACTTCGGGTGGTATTAAATTGTTTCACTTTAGTTAGGGATATCATTTAATGTACTGAAATAAACACTAGCAATAAAAACAACATAATTAAAAATAATCATTATAACAGACTGTTATTTAACAATAAGTTAATTAAAGCAGGCACAAAGGTAAGACTTTTCTCTGTAGTTATTTTTGTTAAACATCTTTAATAAATTCTCAGGAAATTAGCTTCCTAACTTTATGGCCAAAATGATAAATCCCAAATAATACAAATAATGAGACATTCTGATTAAATTCTACTATAAATTGACCACCCAGAAATTTTCATATTTAAAGCAGGCATTGCTAAACCTGTGACTTTCTTTAAGATCATGTTCTCTTATAATTTTAGAACTTAAATTTTGATATTTATATTGTAAAACTTTATTTTTAAAAAGCGGGACCTTCTCTTTCTCTTTTTCATGGCATGGTCAGTGTGGTGATAGCTGATCTTCAACTTGACTGGGTTTAGAATCAGCCAGGAGGCACAGCACTTCATGTCCTGAGAAGGTATTTCAGAGTCCTTTAAGGGAGGAAGGGTGTTAACTCTCAGTGGTGGCGCCATCCCATGGGCTGGCAGCTCAGGCTGAATAAAAAGGAGAAAAGACCAAAGTATGCTGAACATAAACGTTCAGTTCACAGCTGCCCAGCTGTGGATGGAACATAACAAGAACGTCTCTCTGCTTCGCTCTCCAGCTGCTGTGACGGTGCCTACACTGTCAGCCAAAAGAAACTTCTTTTCTTTCCCGAAGAGATTTTCTCATACTGATGAGGAACGCCATAAAGGCCACCTGTGTCCACCGTCTCCACTATCCCCACCGTCCCCACTTGTTACCCCTCCTTTCGCTACACCACACACTGACCTACATAAAGTCAGCAATGAATTTGTCATCCATTCATTTGGGTGATAGATTCTAACTGATATTTCTGAGCTCCAGTGAAAGCTTGCATCCTAATTTAACATCACCCAGCGTGGGCTCATTGGTAATGGCTCTGGTACTGTTTTGATTTTCTTAGCATTGGAAGTACTGTGCTAACCAGGCTAGCATCTACTTATAGCCTGATCACACTTTTGTAGACAGTCTGAACATTCTCCAGAGGCCGCTGGCCACTGACAAGTCTGTCAGTGCCGCCATCTTGTACCATCTGATCTCTAGCTGGTGTGTGAAGATAAGCATGATTGCTTTCTGACAGAGATGGGGAAGACACTTCCTGATCAGGAGCAGGCCATGAGGATTCACTCTTAAGATGGGGTCCACTTCCTGCAACTCTTGACTACGAACTTCCTTTCTCTTACAGTTTCACAGCTAACTAACTATAGAAGATCTACCCCTAAGGAGCTTGTCTGTGCCCATCAGCAAGTCCTATGTCCCAGACTAGTATCCAGCCACATCTCCACATGACAATGCCCAGTGGTAGGAATGCACATATCCATGACCACCATGATGAAATGGAATCCCAGGAATGGATGACCAAAAGTAGGTTCATTGTTTCTGTCTTATACTTGGTATTTTCTACTTAAAGACACCACAAGACACAGCCAGTGAAGACTGCCTTGGCATCAGTGAAGACTGGCCAGCAGTGAAGACCGCGAGGTCCCTGCCACCATCATCTTCAGCGTTGGGCTAGTACTTCCTTCAAGTCTTAGGTATTGAACATGTTTTCTCTCTCAAGCTGTTCTCTTCTGATGGATGGTGTGGGAAATGATGGAACCAGCAGTGTTTCCATTTTTACTTTGCTTTACAAGAAACTTTAAGAACAATTTGTGAGCCAGTAGTGTCACTCTTGTTGTGTGTTTGAGCCTTTGCATTGACATTCTCTTCTTCTCTCCCTTCTTCTGCCCATGTGTCTTTTATGTTATCTCAGGATTGTTGTGACTTAAGAAAGGTTAGCAATCAATCAGGAAGAGAACCAGGAGTCTCTAATCGCTCCAAATCCAGTGTGGGCACCATTTTCTGACAAATAGTCAGGCCCTAGCACTTTTAGAATCATCATGCCAAGAAGAGAGGCTGGGAGGTATACGCAGGTGTCTTTGAAGCTGCCTTTAGGTGACATCCCCCACTGTTTATAGGGGCGGGTTTATTGTCTCTGAACCAAATGCCAAGCTTCTCTGTGCCATGCCATTGACTTGAAAGTGAAGGGGCCCAGATTCAAAGGGGGAAATTTACTCCTCGTAGGGAAGCAAAAACACCTAACATTTACAGAATCCAACCTTGTGAACTTCCAGGGAGATTTTGTTTTCCTACCTTAGTGAATAACCTCATTCAGAAATTCCATTTTGTTTAGAGACGATCACTTTCATTTTCAAAACTTCTTGTCTTAGAATTCCAAGCTTTACAAAATAACAGTATATAAAATTAAGTGACCTGTTTACGTTTATCCATGTGACATTCCAGGCTGGCACCCCTATGGCTGGTAGAAGTCTCTATTAAATCTTTGAGAATTCTTCCTGAGGCCCTTATCCCAATCCTATGCCCCAAAATACAAGACCAAACAGCAAGTAAAAACTATCGTTGCAGGTTGAAAGAGAATACAGAAGAAAGAATACAAATTTGTATTCAGTACCCTGAATGCTGTGTTTCCAAATGGCACTCCATTTTCATGTGTTGGTAGCCCAACAAAGAATGTACTTGACCTTGTAACTTTCCATCTCGAGTCGACTGCTGGGGTATGAAGATTTCAATGTGCCCTTTAAATTTTATGTGTTGGAACCTTCATCCCTAGATTCATAAACGTAAGCTATTTGGAGGATGAGTCCTTTGGGGAGACATTAGCATTGCATCAAGTCAACAGGAGCAGGACCCTAAGAGGCTACCCTAGAGTCTTATTTCCAGAAAGTTCCCAGGCAATGCTAATAACACCCTGGCTGCATGCTAGACAACCAAACTCCAGAGGCTGTCATTTACCTTGTTTGGGTTGAGACTTGGTAACAGCATTGTGTAAAGCTCTATCTATAGCTGATCCTGTCATCAACTGTCCCCTGAGCCATGAGCCAAAAAGAATCCTTCCTCCTTCTGGTTTTTTTTCCCTACAGAAGAGAAGATTAACCAATAAGCCATGGTTTATAGTTTAGAAAAAGTAATGTAATATAAATCATTAATTATGTATTGCATATGCAATCTATATATGCAATGCAAGTATATATGTGTATATTCACTCATATATAGTATATATGGTGTACATCATATATGTCAGAGATATGATCATCTTAACAACCCTCATAAAATGATCTTGTGTGTGTGTGTGTTTGTGTGTGTGTGTGTATGTGTGTATGTGTGTTTGTGTGTATTCAACATTTTTGAAGATGCATGCTGTAGTTCACAAGCTATAGTAAATGACAATTAGAGGTGATATGAAGGGAACATAACAGAAATGCTTTTCTTTCTCTCTTTCCTTTGAGTGTATGAAGAGCATACAATACAGTCAACTATCACCATGTCAAAGTGGGACACGGAGGCCAATTTACACCATTTTAAATTTATCAGCAGTGAAGCTGAGATTTGGGGGCACGAATTAATTTGCAATCATTGCACAGGAGAGAGGAAGGAAGCTCAGGGCTCCCCCTTTTTACTTAAGAACCCCCAGGTAAGCCCCTGTCATACATGATCATTGAAACTTGGTTGTTTCAGTTTTCTCTCCTGTGCTGCCCTGGTATGGCCCACCCCTTTCCATGGTTTTCAGACCACAGATACATGATTTTTTTTAAGGAAGCCTGTCATCAAACGAAGTTAGCATTTTCACTTGCAAGTCTGGTGTGTTTGTCAAGAACATGCGTTTTAAAAGTAACTTAATCGGCAGTGTTTGCCTTTAGTCTGGGGAAACATGAGTATGAGTTCAGCTTAGGTGATGAATCATAACTTACCCTGTATCTGACTCATTTGTTGTTGGATTTATAGTGTTTGAAGATAAATGGGCATAACTCCTGGAGGTTCTGAAAGAGAAAAGTCTCTCTCTCTGATTCCTAGGCATGATGGAGATGAGATTTCTCAGCTTCCTGCCCCTGCCATGTCTTTCCTGCTATGTGTACATCCTCCCC
>JADRCD010129527.1:0-12491 GCA_019843815.1 Montemys delectorum | reverse complement strand
TGGATACAAGGGCACTGGGTACCCTTAGAGGGAAACATGATCAAAGGGTTAATATTACTTCTGAATACTAACTCAAATAACTCACTCTTGGATGTGTTGAATGTTTGTGATTAGCATGCTGTTTGTAACCATTTCTCTGTGAGTTCTTAGGAGCCCAAATGTGCTTGTTTAATTGTCCCAGCTGATTAGGAGGTGAAATAGAAGGATCTCATGTTCTGTGCTCACATGGACTTGAGAGTGAACTCAGGGTTGGGCAAACTGTGCTGACATTAAAAGGTACAGAGGGCTGCATATGTAGGTAGCTCAATGACACCCTGGGTCAGATCTATACTACTGACAAGAAATTACAATATTTGACAGTGGTATTTTTTAATAGAAATTTTAAAATTATTATATTTACATATATCTAATAAGGTATCTTGAGGATGAGCTTGTCTATACATAACCTTCATGTGCTCCATAAATACCTTACATGTGTACCTAAAGGTCAGTTTATACAATAATTTTGAGTAGTTTTGTGTATATTGACTGTGATATGAGGAAATATTTGGAATTTTCATCTATGGTATCCTTTCATCATTCAAAAAGTTTTGGATTTTGGAGCAGTTTGCTTTTACAGTTTCACAGTTTGCTTTTGCTTTGTCATCATTAGGGGACACAATAGGTCTCCAAGGCTCTGCCTGTAGCTCTATAGTACTAGAAAAGTTGCTTGTACAGATGCTGCTGGTTATGTATAGAATCATGAACCTATTTTATAATCCTTCACAGATTCTTGAGGGTTCAAAAGTTGCCCCAAAGTAAAATTGGAGACCAATGTGGATCAAATACCTAGCCTTCACTAGTTTCCATGAGGCCTTTCTGCCTGCTGGCTTCTGGGTCTCCCTTCTGCCTCTTGACATGTGTCTAATACTGTCTTATTTGCTTTGACAGTTTTATTCCATTTGTCTTTCCTGTTCTCTGCTTACATATGTCATCCACTTGGGAGTCTCACCTTTTCCTTCTCCTATAATATTTGAATCCATACTGTTCAACTGTTACATCACACAGTCACCTGACTTGCTTTCTAATCCCTTCAGGTTGACTGATCTCTCTCCTTTATGTTTTTAAAATAAGAGTTAAGTTCCTTTCCTTCTTACCTTGCAGTGCAGCATAAAACTGGGCATATAATGTCTACAAGGTTTGCAGGACAACTGAATACTTTTGCAGAATAGTCATAGTATATAGTACTAGTTATATAATGCTGAAATATATGACACATTATGCTGCGTAACTGGGAAAGACATATATTTTACCCATCTAAGATATCCCGAAAATTCTTAGTCTCCAGAAGAGTTACCTTCCATGATAGCTGGTACTATAAGCACAGGAAAGATTCAAATCGTAAGACAATCAGATATTTTCATTACCTGTGCTCATACTTCATTGATTCACTAAAACCATGGGAGGAAGCTACGCCCAAGAAAACAGAAATAGACCAGACATTGTCAGGCTCAGCACAAGACAGTATAACATTAGTAGGCAATTCTACTATGTTTTATAAGAACAATTGTCAAAAACCCAAGAATGAAGAAAGTACAGGACTTTTCTCAGATACATTAACATTCACACAAACTGAGAAAAATATTCCAAAGACATAATTTGAAGTCAGAGAAGAACATATGTACAATTATCTTCTAATATCCACAGTTAAAGAATGTTGTATTTTCAGATCAAATTCTTAATTTCATCTTTTAAAAATCTAAGACAAAATTGATTATTGTTATAGTCAAGAGGGACCACTGTGTGTAAGTTGATCCTAACAAATAAAATAAGTGTGATACTTTATAAAGGCAATGCTGGTTACAAATGAAATTCATGAAAAGGAAAGGTTTATGTGAAAGGCAAAGTTAAAAAAAAAAAACAAGTCTAATTAGATGGTGACATAGACTATGGATGAGCAGCATCTGACAAGGAAAGATAAGCAAACACCTTGAATTATTGAGTGTATACAAATCAGCATGTCTCCACTCACTCCCGTCAAGGTTACCAGGAGCCAGACAAAGAGATGAATGACACACACCTTCATTATTTAGGCCAATTCTCCAGTCTGTCTGGAGGTGATTGGGTTGCCCAGATAAACCATTTAACGTTTATCCCCAAGCAGTGGGTCAGATAGCAATTTATCTCATTTGGTCTCTAAAGAAACTTAAAAGAAAGAAGGCCCGTGAAATCGCCAGCTCTCTTATTCAACCATATTAGCTTTTGTATCTGACTGATCTCTGACCATTTGCTTGATTGGACCGTTGCTCACCCAAGCATACTGAAAATGTTAAAGGCATTTAAATATATGCATATTTGGTCAGAAAAAAATGTCTAAGCCAGGGGAAGTATCTTTTAGAGAGCAGCAAACTATTTTGTAATGTTGTTTTGACAATAGGTAACATGTCTTGAATAGGGTAGACGTAGACTATTAAAAACAGAAGTGTGCATCCCCAGAGACATGGCTGGAAATCACACAGAGCCTTTCCATAGCAGAGTCTATCAAAAATAATACTTATAAGTCACCAGATAGTAAAAAAAAAAAAATCTCTGGAGTTTGAGACTATTTTGTGCTTTACTTATTTCTGGGTACCATTTAAAACACCCCACTTGAGACATGCATTTCTCCCTTCCTCCTTAGACTTTTGTAAAATGTTGGCTTGCCAATATATTTTGACTGACTAAGGTATTGAGGTTTTCCCCTTCCGCTTCCTCCAATCATATTCATGTTTACTTTCTTAATTAATCATGCTGTCCTTACATTAGTGTTTTACGCTAGTTCTTTTGTTTTCTGTGCTTCTTTGTCAACTGAGTAGAAACATATGGGAAAGACAAAGTTTTCTCTGGTTGTGCCCGGTCCCTGGTGCAGTATCTATTAAGTAGACTTACATCTTGAGCATTTTATGAATGTTCATGTTCATGAAGAAAGCAAACATCAATTCTACCATGAAAGAAGCCCCTTCCTCATAAGTACATGCTACCTACAAAGGTTGGTTTTGTTTTCACAAGACTAATGATTTTTAACCTTATAGCCACATCTCTCTACCTGTTTAGCCTCATTTCCCTAGACAGCCCAGAGTGATATCAAGAAAGACTTCTTTCTCACTCCTGTTTGGTAGTTTGAGCATGGAATTTTTGAGTGTTATACACTACAACATACACTCACATTTATAAAAAGCATCAATGTAGCTAATTCATACCTTGTCACAAATACCACAACCTTTAATGAAAAAAAAGACCATTTAGTGACTTGGGCACAGAAGGAAAAGTCTTGCTATGGAAAAATCTCAGCCACCAGTACAGTCTCAAAATTAGGTGTCTAGCCATATCCAAATACGTAAAAAACAAAATACCACTGGCGATATCATTCAACCTGAGCAGCTAAACCAACTATTTCTAAAACCTCAGCATTAGAAGATTAAGGAAAGAATAATACAGAAGGCTCTTATATTTACAAATTCATTCCCTTTCTTGTAAAGTGACTGCTCATAACCGGTTCTCCATTAACCCAAGCTCTCATATGTGGTCCCAAGGAATCTGTCTAGAAGGCCAAGCAGAGTAATGAAAGACAGCGTTCAGACAGGATTCTGTTGGAGATTAACCCAGGAATCCTTATATGTTCCACCTCTCTACTCTTCCCTCTAAACCAGCAAACTGAAAATGATACAAGGTCTGACTGTGTTCTCTGTTTCTCCAGATTATGGAAATAAACTTTTAAGTTTTCTGGCAACTTCTTTAAAAATAATATTTTTATAGACAGCTTACCATAGTTAACAGGATAAATCTTAGAATTACTGAACTAATAAATACTATCCTCAACCTCAAATTTAATAAAGAAGGGTTAGATTATAATTTCTTTTGATAGTTTGGCAAAAGTTGTTATACTTAACTTTTCTGATTGTATTTATAATTAGATCTCCATTCCACTAAAATAGTCATATGTAGCATTTTATTCATGGCATCTAAACAAAATAAACAGCTGTATTTAAGTACAAATATCTGTTTCTTTTACAAAGCTTTGCCTCAATTATCTCTGTTCAGAAGACCCCTGTGAGCTCCTCTCGTTCTCCTTCCCTGATGCTTCAAGGGGTTAGACATCACCCAGCCCTGTTTGGAGTGCTTTCCCATGGAAATACAGAGTGAGTCCTTCCTAAATAGGTTCCTCCAAAGTGGTCTATGGATGAAAATCCTCAATCTGATTTGTTTTTTCCTCAGACATAAGCAGAAGACAGGAAGCTGAAAGCAGTGCTTAGAGTTAAAGGAGGTCTGCAGCAAGGATGACAAATTAAAGACTGAAATTATCACCATCCCTCCAGCTGTTGCCTCCCCACTTTATTACGAACTTTGGTTTAGCACATGAAAATTAAATGGAGTTTTGTGCTATTCATTGGGGTAAGAGCATGTATTTCTTTTAATCAGCAGAATGCTTGGGTGGAATGGAAAAAAACATTTCCCTGCTGAATGTCCCTCTTGGTTGGTGTTTCTTGTCTTCTGAACATGCACAGAGTGTGCCTTCAAGTGGGCATTATGATAACTTAACAGTCTATAGCACTCAGTTCTAGTCCTGTTCTACCTCCAGTACTCCATAGTCTAGTCAGTGGTCTTTGACTTAACTTGCGGTTCCTGTAGCTCAGAAAATAAACCAAGGCAGCAAGTTCTGGAGTATGTCTGATCAGATGTGGAAATGTTTCTGTGTCACACTGGCTAACCCATCCCTGGCAAATGCTGAATTTTACTCTCTGAGACCCTCACTCTTTCAACTATCTCCAGAGATTCAGGGATCAAAGTAATAAAGGCCTAGAGAGGCTACAGGAATTTTTATTTCAATTCATGCTTTTACATTCTGTTGCTTGTTTTCCCACGTACTAGCCTCTCTGTACCATACCTAAGGGTTTTTCTCCTAATAGGCTCCATTCTTCAGTTTGCATTCTTCATGGACTCATAGATATTTTGTTATATAAATCTAGGAACCTCAAAATGAAAGCCACCCCTTTACTTGCCATAGCTAATTTTATTAATTTTTAATAAATCATTTGTTCAAGAACAAATACAAAAAGAAAGTGGAAAATTCAAAAATAAAATGGAAACAAATACATGGTTTTGTTCCATCTTGAGACAGCAGTTTGCCAGCCCTGGAACACATTACTGGAACCTGGCAGCCTCTGTTTGTTTTTAATACCAGTGTGCTTGTCATATAATATAACAGCTTTTTATTTTCAACGATATTAACTGTCTGCAGGGAGAAAGAGGTAGAAGACCTCTCCAGGACCTGAGAGTCTTATAAATAAATGAGTTTTTTAACCTCTGCTGTAATACAGATATCTTTTCAATATAATATTAAGAACCTTTGTGACAGGATCTGTCATTTTAAATACAAAAAATACTCTGCCAATGGAATAAAAATACTTACTTGGCAGATGAAAAATATTTATTCTCCATTTTTACTTCCTTTTGCTCACAGTTGAGAACTCATTGCTGCTCTACTTGGCCATAGTCACAGGAAGACACTGAGAAACACTAGACAAACAGGGGTATGGAGATGTCAGTGGAGGAATGGTCAATGCTGGCAAAAGGCTCGCCAGTGCTTCTATTTCATGGGAGTTACTCCTCACCATCTTAAAGTTTAGACTAATGAGATACCTCCGGAAAGACCAAGGAATTCCAGAAAGTTCTCTGGAGATTACAAAAACTGAGGACAAGAAATACCTTTCGCAGGCTGCATGAGTCTCATTCTCATACAAATGTAGAAGGTGAAATCTGGCCACAGGCATCAAACAATTGTATCATACTCTGGGATATAGAACACTGAACAGTGGGTAGTTGGGACATCACTAATAACCAAATAGTTTGGAACGTTTATCATGCTTAAAGTCACTGGTAAGGTTATCTTTGACCTCAAAGCAGCCTCTGCTCTGAAGAAGCTAATATATATATCATTAAGATATTATGATATTGATTATTGCTCATGGTCCATCTGCCACAGCCAAGGAAGGGATGATGGTATTTTTTAGTGTCATATAACATGAGAAACATGTGCAACTATTATAGTGTTTCATAAAAGTTTTTGAAAAGATGCACAAATTTGGTACCTTTAACCTTCTCTTCTTGCTTTAAAAAAATGTTTTATGTCTATCACCTCTTTGACATGATGTGATAATGTCTGTCTTTGGTCTGTTGTTTGTCACTCCTTTGGCTCAACACCAAGAGGACGTCTACTTCGTTCAAGCTAAGGCGACACATGATAGATATCAAGAGAGTTCAGTATTTGTAAAGGTACCACTCAAGGAGCTGAAAAACAATTGGTGTTTGTATTATTTAGCTTTATGTTTTTAATTTTCTTAATAATTAGAACATTATTGTAAAGAACTTGCAAAATAAAAACATCACCCAGTGAATTTAGCTCAACTTACACTGTACACATTCCAAGGACCTTCCACAGGGTTATAGCTGTGGAGCTTCACAATGTGTTTTAAACTTTCACTGTGAACCACTTAGTGCAATTTTTCAGTAAAAAAAAAAAAAAAAAAAAAAAAAAAAAAAAGAAAAAAAAATCTCAGACAGAGTTAAAACTAAAAAAGGAATTAGATTTATATTCTTTTTCAGGATGTACCATTTATTAGTAAGTGTTCTCTCATGGGAGCAAGTCCCTAAGGTTACTCATCTACAATAAGTTATGTTTGGGATCACAGTTTTAGAGATTTCTGCACAGGAATCAACCTTGTGGGTTGAGGCTGTGACAGTGTATCATTGTGGGTGTGGTAGTTTGAGCAAGATGGCTCCATGGGTTCTTTTGTTTGCCTACTGAATCCCTAGGTAGTAGAAGTCTTTTTAAAAATTTTTTTATTGGTTATTTTATTTATTTACATTTCAAATGTTATCCCTCTTTCCAGTTTCCCCTCCTCAAACCCTCTATCACCTCCCCCTTCCCTCATGTTTCTCTAAGGGAACTTCCCCATCTACCCACTCCCACCTCACCACCCTAGCATTCCCCTAAGCTGGGTCATCAAGCCTCTATAGGACCAAGGGCTTCCCCTCCCATTGATGGCAGATAAGGCCATCCTCTGCTACATAAGCAGCTGGAGCCATGGGTCCTTCCATGTGTACTCTTTGGTTGTGGTTTAGTCAATGGGCGTTCTGGGGGTGCTGGTTGGTTAATATTATTGCTCTTCCTATGGGGTTGCAAACCACTTCTCATCTGTATTGGTCAGGCTCTAGCAGAGCCTCTCAGAAACAGCTATATCAGAGTCCTGTCAGCAAGCACTTCTTGGTATAAGCAATAGTGAATGGGTTTATGTCTGCATATAGGATAGCTATCCAGATAGGTGAGTTTCTGGATGGCATTTCCTTCAGTCTTTACTCCATTCTTTCTGTCTGCATGTTCTTTAGACAGGAGCAATTCTGGGTTTATATTTTTCAGATGGGTGGGTGACCCAATGCCTCAACCATCGACAGTGTCTACCCACTAGATATGTCCTCTACAGGTTCTCTCTCCCCAATGTTGGGTATTTCAAAGAATGACAATGATTAGGAGGTATGGCCTTATTCTAGTGGCCATGGCTTTAATGTTGGAAGAGAGTTACTGAAGACAGGCTGTAAGGTTTTTCTAAGATAGCATCTTCAACATATGGGCCTGATCTAACTAGATGTCTGCATGGAGAAGAATGCAAATAGATTCATATTCATCACTTTGCCCAAAACTCAAGGCTAAGTGCATCAAAGACTTCAACATGAAACTAGACACATTAAATCTCATAGAAGAGAGAGTGAGGAACTGCCTTAAATGCACTGGTACAAGAGACAAATTACTGAACAGAAGACCAATAGCTCAGGCACTAAGATCAACAGTTAATAAATGGGATCTCAAGAAACCGAAAAGCATTTGTCAAGATAATGTCACACCATCAAGAGGACAAAAGGGTAGTCTACAGAATAGGAAAAGATCTTCACCAACCTTACATCTGACAGAGGTTTCATATTCAAAATATATAAAGAACTCAAGAAATTTAGACATTGACAAACAAAATAATCCAATTTAAAATGGGGTATAGAGATGACCAGAGAACTCTCAACAGATGAATCTTCAATGGCCAAGAGACAATTTCAAAAATGTTCAGCATTCTTTAGTCATCAGAGAAATGCAAATCAAAATGATTCAAATTCCATTTTATACCAATCACAATGGCTATAAAACAAAAACAAACAAACAAACAAACAAAAAAGCTCAAGCAACAGCAGTCCTGGTAAGGATGTGAAGCATAAGGAACACTCTTCCATTGCTTGTGGGAGTGCAAACTTGTACACCCACTTATGAACTGACCTTGGCATTTTCTCAGAAAATTGGGAATAGTTCTTCAAAACCCAGCTGTATCAATCCTGGATATAAACGCAAAAGATGTTTCACCATCCCACAAGGGCACTTGCTCAATAGTGTTCATAGCAGCTTTATTAATAATAGACAGAAGCCGTTAACAACCTATATGTCCCTCAACTGAAGAATAGATAAAAAATATGAGGTACATTTACACAATGAAATAATATTCAACTTTTAAAAACAAAAGCATCATAACATTTTCAGGCAAATGGATGAAATTAGAAAATATCATCCTGAGTGAGTTAACTGAGACTCAGAAAGGTTTATGTGATATGTACTCACTTAAAAGTGGTTACTAACATAATGTACAGGATAACCTTGCTATAATCCACAGACCCAAATGCTTTCTCTTATAAGAGTTGTCACGGACATAAGTAATGTTCACAGCTCTAGAACCATGAGTGAGACTGTGGGTATCTAAGACAGAGTAAACTACATACCTTATGACATCTGAAAGGAGGCAGGAGTGGAATCCAGAGACCCCCCAAATTGTCTTAAAGATGATCTTTCTCATCATTTTTACATATTCCCATAAGCCTATCCTACCACAGACCCTTCACCTCCCAACAGGGACCTATAAGCATCAAATAAGGGACTATTTTTACTGGTCAATGGTACTCAAAAGATTGATTCAAAAGTAAACTGGAAAAGAACCCTCAAGGAATGATCTGTTTTAACTCTAAATAATACTCACCTTGTGGCATCTGTTAACTAAAACCATAGTTCAGCTTTAGAGCAGGAGTCTTTCATAAACTCAGATAGTTTTAGAAGCATCATTCCGCACTTCATCCTTTTCTCCTCTCTGTTTCAGTCTCATTATCAACGTTTTGCTGTGGAGCATATGAGATTTTAAATTATAACTTTGGAGTAAGGCCTGCTGTGGTGGCTGATATTTTGTGCCTTATGCTTATATGAATATGGAAAGGATTTTTTCTCCCAGTGACCTTTCTAAAGGTTTAGGTTATTAAGATGAATTTAAATATATTTCTTTTAATTACTGTACTCTAAGAATATGAAGCCCAGGTTTATTTTCAGTCGCTGAACTTGGATAGATCCTTTAAACTTGTTGAATTTGGCCTTTGTAAAATTGATTTTTTTTTTTTTAAAAAAAGAAAAAGTCAAAAACTAAAACAATCAGGCGATTTTCCATTATTCCTGGCTTTGGTTTGGATTGAAGTGTTGGAAATGTCACTGTGGAGAGAAGCTAAAACATCTGAAGCAATGGCATGGCAGTGGCCTGGCCTACTGCACCTTCTCCCACTTAGAAGATAAAGGGGGTCTTCACCATCAGTCCCGTGCCCCAGATGTTCTTCTGGATGTAAGCACTGTAAGAGGAAGCTGGGTAAGAGCCTCCTGTGCCAACAGTTTCTACACTCCATTAGGCTCATTTCTTTGAATTTGCTGCCTGACAAACAAATTTCTCCATGTGAAAAAAAAGTCTGAAAGAAAGTAAACATACCAAACCAAACAACAAGAACTAACACAAGCCTGTGGAGAGATGTCGCACTGTGCACAGTTCTTTGTAAATCTTGGACATCCATCACTTCCTCCAGGTCTACTCTTCCAATTCGTGTTAGTCTCCTTTGCTGATCTCCTCTTTAATGTCTTGGGATCAGTACGTCCTATGATAGTATTTTTAGACATCCAAACTTTTATTTGTGTCCACTGTAGTTATTACTTCCTCTATAAAATGATTCATCATCATCTTCCCAAAACCAGGAAGAAAACTACGCTAGAAATATCCATCCCAGCTGATATAGTCATACTAGAAACTGGGAACTTTCTGAACTTTTTGTAAGCATTGTTGCTTTCTCTCTCAATCTGTCTCTGTCTCTGTCTCTCTCTGTCTCTGTCTCTCTCTGTCTCTGTCTCTGTCTGTCTGTCTCTCTCTGTATGTCTGTCTCTTTTTCTGTCTCTCTCTGTGCCTTTGCATGTTTATATGTATGTGTGTCTGCCTCTCTGTCTCTGTCTCTCTGTCTCTTCCTGTGTCTGTCTCTACCTGTCTCTCTGTCTCTCTGTGTGTGGGTGTGTGTCTCCTGTCACTATGTTTTCAAATCTAAATATAGGAAAATCAGGGGAAGAAAACTTGCTAGTCCTGTCCCCATCTTGCTATATTTTCTGAAACTGAGTCACTTATCTGTTGCTTTACAGGGTTTCTGTAACACCTGGTAGAAAGTCGAATGAGCTTCTGTGATCTTTTGCCCCTGGAGTTGTACAGGATGCTTGAGGACAGGTGTGGCTTCCAGTGGGCACCTAAGTGTGATAGACTACTATCCAAAGCAAGATTTCTCTTACCTGGACCAGGTCCTGCCATTATCCCTAGAGCACTGATTCATTGCTCCATCCCCACTGCCAGGGTACAGTTCACAGGCACTTTCTGTCCGTAGTTTAATAGAAGTTGGGATCTATACATTACTCTCAAAAATAAAGACTGACTTTCAGGTACAATTAGAAATAAATAGTAGAATTTCCATGATGTCTCAACCCTCTGCTCAGGAAAACTGGAATTCGATATCAGCCTAGGTGTACAGAGGGACCTTTATCCCCTACAAAACAGAAAGATAACAACTTATACCCTCACATATTTTTGTAAGACAACTCTGTTACATATCAATTTGTTAGTCAGTCAAACATTGATACCTGGCCACTGGAGAGCCACCTTCTGTGCCACCTGTTCTATGGACATTATCTCTAGTGGAAAGATCTTTGTCCCATTTTCTCGTGGAAAGTTCTTTGTCCCACTTTCTCACGTACCTTGGTGCAAAGCGCATGCACTCAGCCAGAGCATTTTCACATCCCTCCCAGGACTCCACAACAGCCGCTCTTTTGAGTGGCTGGTAATGAGGAACACTCACTCTGGCCCTCTTTAGGGTTCTTGTTTGGAAATGGGTAATAAAACTTTACCACCTCATCGTTATACATCACTTTAAAAAAATAAAATAAAAATAAAATAAAATCTCATTTACATTTTGTTCCGACTGGCTTTTTTGACTGACAGTTGTCCACACCTCACTGACTGTTCTGTTCAGTGTACTTTAATTTTGAGCTTTCTGTATTCGAGAAGCCCATTCAGAAGTAAATTCTCAGGGAAAATTGAGCTCTGTCATGGATGGATTAGTACTATAATAGTTGGTCACATATCTTGCATGAAACCTTTCAGAAGCAAGGCAAATGAGAAGGAAATGAAATTCATTTCATACTTCTTCAAGCACGCTAAGAGACTTTCTCTCCAAGTAATCTGTGAAGTAGCTCCGGTTTATTGGAGGTTCGTATAACTACCATTACATTATACCTTGTCACAATCTCATGTATTGGGTGACTGCTTTTTCTGAACGGATGGTACCTGAAAAGTGCTCTCTGAAGGCAGTGAACAGCAAGTGTCATTCTTTGATCAAAATGTATAAGTCTAGGGAATAGTATAAATAAAAGTACTTGAGCTAAATTGGGCCATTATAGGTCAGAGGTGAATGAAGTCTGAAAAGCATATATATGTGTATGTGTGTGATCATGTTTGCTTTTTAATATATTGATAAGCCTAAAACATAAAAGGGAAGGTGACAAAACAAGGAGAAAGGGAGAGAAATAGGGGAAAAAATTGCTAGCAAGACCCATGGGAAAAAAGGATCCATTTTTCTTTGCGTTAATGAGTGGTACAATACTATAATGTAAACAAGAAGAAGAGTATGAGATGATGGTCATTTGCCATGTGCTAAGTGATGTACATTACATCTAAGGGCACCCACTGTGTAAACTGTTTGGAGGAAAATAAAAACCAGTGTAAAAGTTTTATTTGGGGTGGATTTTTGTTTCTTTTCACCATTGCTATTTCTTTTATTAAGTTTTTAATCTTTTCTTGTAGTCCAGTTTGCCTTAGAGTGTACCATGTATTGGGAGATAATCTTAGATTTTGGATTCCCCTGCCTCCACTTTCCATGTGGGCCCCACCAGACCTAGCTTCCATGGTGCTGAGTATCAGATTCAATACCTTTGTGTATTCTGTGCCCTTATCAAGTGAGCTATTCTCTGAACCTTATTTTCTAAGGAAAAGCAAAAGGAACAAGAGAGCAAACAAAACCCACAAAGCACCAATTATAGAAAACCT
>JADRCD010129515.1:0-11498 GCA_019843815.1 Montemys delectorum | reverse complement strand
CTGTAAACACAGTGTGTCAGGCTCCAAAGCCCAGAGCAGCCTGCAAGCCATTCAGATTCACCCAGGGATTAATGACTTCAAAAGGCACTTGCCAGGAACTCTTCAAAGCTAGAAACAGAAGCCAGGAGCATTGGATAGAAATAAATACTTAGTTGATTGGCTTCTTCCCTGCGTTTCAAAGGGCAATCTACTTCCTGGATTATTGTCATAGCAGTCTGTCGTCCAGAAGCCAGGATTATTTGAGTGCTCTGGTTCAGGGCTGGGGCGGGACATCTCTAAAGATCACCATATCATAGTTCTGCTATGTGCTGCTGTGTGTTTTTTCTTGTGGAATCTCTGTGTGGAGAACAGAAGCCAGAGCCCATGGCATATGCATGCTGGCCAGGGACAGCTGCTATCGCCTGCTCGCCTGACCAAACCTTCTCCAGTCTACTAATTCCCTACAAGTCTAGTTCACGTTTCACTGTGTAGATTTTTAAAACAAAGCCACTGTCCCTGCCGGGAAATATTTAGTGAAGTTCTAGAATGCGTCAGAGCCTGTGTCAGAGGCAGGGAGCAAACCAAGATAATATACGACCTGATTCCCATTGTCCAAAGAGGGGCCATTGTACAGACAAAATGTAAACAGTGCTATAAGATACACGACAGAGTTGTCACAAAGGTGTGGATTTCCTGTTTTGTTTATTCTTTTAGGTTTCTTTTTAGGGAGTATGGCTTGAACAAGTGTCATGTCACAGATGTGGAAGTCAGAACAGCCCACAGGACTCTGTTCTCTCAGTCATGTGGGTTCCAGGAATCAAACTGAAATCACCAGGCTTAGCCGCTCGCCCCGCCCCTCCATCTGTGAAGCTGTCTCTCCAGACCTTTCTTACAGTTTTCGAGGCAAGGTCTTGCTACGGAGGCCACACTGGCCTCAAGCTCATGGCGATCTTCCCGCCTCAGTCTCGCGAGTGCTGGAATGACGGGCTTTTCCTGAGCGTTTAACTGAGAGCCGTGGGTGGGGAACCATAAAACTCTGACAGCACTAGCAAGTGTGCATGTGTGTACCTAGAGATCTGCTGGCACTGAGGCCCATGCCGCCCATGAGGACTGAGATTACAGCGCTGAAGGAGGGAGAGAAGCATTCTACCATCGTTGTCTTTTTCCCAGGGCTATTGGCGATAAAGTGAAGAATTCTGGAGGCAGAAACCAGAGGGATGGGTACTATTCCTTTGTGTGTTTAAGCCAATTTTCTTCCATATTCCTGACCAAGCTTTCTCTTTCATTCCCACCCTCATGGGCAGCTTCCAGAGCTGTCCCCATGGTACCCAGTCCTGAACTTTGCATGAAGTGCCCGTGTCCACATGGAAAGACAGGGAAGTTTTAAAGGGTGTCCCAGACTCTCCTGGCCGCTCTTCTGCTGTTGGGACAACTCTTACTGTCTACAGTGGATTTGCTATTTCTCGAGGAATCCCGGCCTATGTGGAAACCACATTCTCAGAATCACAAGGAGTTTGTCCATGATTCACAAGTTTATGCTGCTTTCTTTCCTTTTCCATCTCTGCTTCTTCCTTGATGGTTTTGTTGTTGGTTAGTTTTGGTTTTATGGATAGGGGCTCACTCTGTAGCCTACGCTGGCTTAGAGGTCACTCACTGTGACGTCCAGGCTCTTCCCCAAAAAATCACAGTAATCCTCCCGTCTCAGCTTTCGCTGAAGCCATAGACCTTCATGCCCACCAGTTTTCCCTTTGTTTGTTTGTTTGTGTGGTATGGAGATGGAACCCAGGGCCTTTCACATCTGAGATGATACCTGCACCACCAAGCCACACTACTTCCTGAGCCAGGTTGCTTTTCTTATCCCCTACAGTCCAAAGTCGGTTTTAAGGAGCAACCCCCAGCTGGCCCTAACCCCTCGAGGTCCATCTTCCTAATAGGAAATGACATGGGCTGGTGATAGATATGTATTATAATCTAATTGGCGGGGACAGGAGACAAATCACAGCCCCAGAAGTACTCACTGGGGAACTCTAACTGCAAAGACTTCTTGACCTTCTGTGGAGGGAAAACTGGCTTTCCTGGCTCATCAAGTCTATTTTTCATTCTCCCACTAGCAACTAAAGACCCTTCCTTTGGAGATTTTCCACAAGTTATTTCATCTACCCAGAATGCCTTGCCTCTTCTTTCTAACACCTTGACTTTCAATGTCTGATTGGGAGTGTTCTTTCTCAAGACACACTCCAAACACAGCCTCCCCCTCACCACACCCAACCTTACATTCCTGGAAGGTTCATGTGCACCAAATTCTCTATGAGTAATGATTCAAACGTATCATTCACTCACATGGATACACGGGACTGCATTTAAATACTTTGTCACTCTTACAAGGGAAGGTTATGATCTCACAAAGGGATTCTGGTTCTGATGCTGCATGCCTGTAGTTGCAGCAGTAAGGCATATTGCCTTAAGTTTCAAGGTAGTCTGAGCTACAGTGAGACCTCACCTCAAAACAGGAGCAGAAGATCTAGAGAGGTTGCTTAAGAAGTTAACTCAAGAGTCGGGCAGTGGTGGCGCACGCCTTTAATCCCAGCACTTGGGAGGCAGAGGCAGGCGGATTTCTGAGTTTGAGGCCAGCCTGGTCTACAGAGTGAGTTCCAGGACAGCCAGGTCAACACATAGAAACCCTGTCTCGAAAAACCAAAAAAAAAAAAAAAAAAAAAAAAAAAAAAAAATTAACTCAGGGGTTAGGAGTACTTGCCACTCTTCCAAAGGATTTAAGTTTGGTTCTCAGCTGTACCAGAAGACATGACATCCCTTTTTAGTCTCTGAAGGCACACATATGCACATACATACTCAAGCACACACAGGGACACACACAATAAAAAAAAAACTTGAAAATTAAAAATCACAAGGATTTAAAATCTGTCTATGCCAAGGATGTATCTCAGTTTGATGAGCTTCCTGAGGACCAGGGTTTGATCCCAGCACCAGAAAAAAGAAAAGCAAAAGAAGAGGCAAGAAAAAGAGAAAGAAGAAAGAAATTATCTTAATTACACCTAGAATAAGAGTTTAAAGCTATACAGGCCCAGCTGTAAAAGCAGTCAGTGCCTGTGTCCTGGGGCCTGGGAAGGGCTTTGCCTGTGTGCTGGGGACTGGGAAAGGCTTTGCCTGTGTGCTGGGGACTGGAAAGAGCTTCACCTGTGTGCTGGGAACTGGGAAGGGCTTTGCCTGTGTCCTGGGTTCTGGAGAGAGCTTTGCCTGTGTGCTGGGGGTTGTAGGGGTGGGGGTGCTTTGCCTGTGTTCCTTAACTGCATGGTCTTTACCCTTGGTTGACAGATGAGCAAAGGCAAGCCCAAGGTCACACAACTAACACAGTAAGGATATGCTTTATATCAGGCTGGTTCTTTGGAAATGCTTGCCTGTAAGCATGGCTGCCTGGAAGTATAGCTTCAAAGTTCATCCTACTCTTTTGAACCTCGATAATAATTTACACTCAATTTATTGCTCTGTGAGATAATAAAGTTTTTATCTTACATTTTTGTCTCCACAACAAAACCACAAGTCTACTCATTGATTTTTTTTTTCTTTTAACAAGCATTATTAACAGTTGACATTGGACCAGTCTTTCTGAGGCTGAGAGGGTTAGAGTAATGAGGGGCTCATGCAATATAAGGTTACACACCCCTGTTTTATACACTGGGGTCTCTCACAAAACTTAACACGGGTTCAGAACACAACAGGCCCTTAGAAAATCTTTTGAGTCAAAAGCTGCTGGTTGCAAGAAACTTCATAAATGAAAGGGAAATAGAAATGTGTTGGCTGTTCCGGGGCCAAGAAATTTCTAATTTTGTTTTTCTTGACTACGTGTTTCCTTTTAAAATGCAAATTTTTCCTTTTGTCTCTCTGGAGTGACAGGGATAGAGAAGATCCATATTTGCCACCGTCTTCAGTCAGCTTTCTGGCACTAAGATAAAAATACATGAGGTAACCAAATTAACAGGAGGAAAGGGTTATTTTGGCTCACAGTTTTACCGGTTTTCATCTGTGGTCACATGGTTCTGTTCTGAGGCCTGTTGGGTGAACATTATGAGGGGAGAATGTGCAGAGCTAAGTGGCTTGACTTCTGGTGTCAGATAAGTAAAGAGAAAAAGAAGAAGAGACAAGAGTCCCAACATTTCCTTCCAGGTCATGACCTCCAGTGACCTAACTTCTTTCCAAAAGGTCACACCTTCTAAAGGTTCCACCACCTCTCAATAGCAGCACAGGTTTGTGAGCAAGCTTTTGACACAAGGCCTTTGAGGAACAATTAAGCCCATAACAATATTGGTTCAAATTTCTGTGTCCAACCTAGAGTTTCCATATTTGGACAACACGTGTGCAAGTCAGCATCCTCTTCTGAGGTTCCCCTCAATGTGGGCCATGGTTTGCTCAACACATTCACTCACTTAACCAGCATCTACCAGGCACTGCCTTAGCGCCACATACAGGGACAGCATTAGCAAAGCAGACACAGCACCAGAGAGCTCACTGTCTCTTTAGGAGAGGTAGCCAGGGGTCACATCAATGTTCTAGCATGTGAGGAAACATGCAGAACGGGGCATGGCTATGGGACAGAGTTGCTCTTGCATGGAAGTGGGTCAAAACTTCCCATGAGCCGGGCGGTGGTGGCGCACGCCTTTAATCTCAGCACTTGGGAGGCAGAGGCAGGCGGATTTCTGAGTTCGAGGCCAGCCTGGTCTACAGAGTGAGTTCCAGGACAGCCAGGTCAACACACAGAAACCCTGTCTCGAAAAAACAAAAAAAAAAAAAAAACTTCCCATGAAAGAGTTGATATTTGAGCAGAAATCAAAAAAAAGGCTCTAGGTGAAAGACATGTGAAAAGTTCTAGGAAGAACATATAGGTCCCCAAATAAACGGTGGCAAAGGAGGGATGCCCAGAAAGAACGCCTTCTGGCTCACTATGGGCCATGGGAATAGTGACAGAAATGCTCCAGTTCTGTCCTCACTAGGCTGTAAACTGACCATGCTGCGCCTGTCCCCTCTCACCCCCATCCCTAAGGCCCCGAGGGATCACCTTTCCATCACCATTCTGATGAAAATCACCATGTTGCTGTTTCGGGAAGAATTGTTTGTTCGTCTGCTTAGTGTCTTTGAGATGGAGTCACTTTGAGATGAGGTCGCACTGAGATGTAGTTCAGGCTGGCTTGGAACTTTGTAAATAGTCCAGGCTGGTCTAGAACTTGCAGTTGTCCAGCTGCAGCCTTCAGTGTAACCCTATGATTACCCATGAGCACCAGCATACCTTGTTATTTTCTTCCTACTTCCTGCAGATCCTTACTGTTGTATGTACTCCTAGTCAACATGCAGTTCAGTCAATGGTCATTTTGCTTTGAGATTTACTGTTGTGATATAGATGTAGATAGATATAGATATAGATACAGATACAGATATAGATATAGATACAGATAGATATATGTTTATAGATATACATTTGTTTATATATATGTATATATACATATATACATATGCTTATATATGTGTATATATGTATGTATACATATATACATATGCTTATATATATGTATATATGTATATATATATGTGTGTGTGTGTGTATATGTATACATATATATGAATATGAGAGAGGGAGAGATCCAATAATGGTGCCTAACCAGAATTGAAACCTAGCATCTCCCAGAGTAGAAATATGCAATAAAATCTAAAAATGAACTACTAGGGAAGAAGTTCACAAATGTCCTGCATCAAGGTCTAAAACTAAAAGCTTACACAACCCAGAGTAAGGATAACTTGGCCTAATGGCAATTCCTGAAAGATAAAAGGAGCTCCCAGCTACCCTAGGGCCTCTGACAACCGTAAATCCAATATGGGACAGCTGCATGACGTCACCATCCACACAAATAGCCTCTGCCTCATCCCAGTCTGTGACTGACACACGAGAAGCAGGTAGCTAACACAGTGTTCTCAGAGGAAGCTGGCTGGGAGAGTATCAGATAGACAGATTTTCAAAGCCACAGAACGTAGCCAGCCTAAACGAAGCATATCCTCAGCCATCACAGGCCACAAGTGCATCGGCAACTTTAGCTTCGAGTTGTCCTGGATTCTGTGGCCCCCACATCACGCTCTGCAGCTCTTGTCTCCTACAACTCTCCAATATGCTAGGACTTTCCTCTTTCCCATGTACCTTGTTTACCTTCCGCTAGTGGCTTGTCACAAAGCAGGCATCCCAGTTGTCTTTGTTCAGTGATAAACAATATCTGGCACTTGGTATTTATGTGATAAGTATTTGTGTATGCGAGACTACATGAAAGATGATCTCACATGGAATCAGCCCACTGGCTTTACAAACTCTCCTTTTCAGCAAAATTTAAAATGTGTCTCCTGTGTTTTACTGCCCATACGGTTGCTTAAAGTATTAGCTGGCCTGCTTAAGATAAATGATACTAGTGCCCTAAAAAGTATATGCAGGATGTTCATGGACATAATACTAATGCAGCAAAAGATTACATGCATGTCAATTATACAGGCTTGGTATGTCCAGATGAGAGACTCTGTAATGGCTACTCCCGATTGTCAACCTGACTATATCTGGAATGAACTACAATCCAGAAACAGAGGGCTCACCTATGATCTGGATCTTAAGGCACAATGGCCCAGGCAAGTAGCACGTCTGTAATCCCAGGAGACAGAGGCAAGTAAATCTCTGAGTTCAAGGCCAGCATGGGACAGGTGGTACACACCTTTAATCTGGGCCATACCTATATAAGGACAATGGGAAAAGGAAGGGTTTTTTCTTCTTTGCCTGTTGGCACTTACTTGCCAGAGCATCAATTGGAACCTACCTCTTCAGGATCCCAGCTTCTACAGAAGACCAGCTGAAACACCAAACCTCATGGGCTGCTAGACTCTTGGGGTTCCCACTCACAGCTGCACACTGTGGGGCTAGTTGGACTGCAGGCTGTAAGTCATTCCAATAAATCCCCTTAATATAGAGAGACATTCCATAAGTTCTTTGATTCTAGAGAACCCTGACTAATATACATATAGGATTGATTGATTGACTGGTTGGTTGGTTGAGACAGCCTATCGTATAGCCCAGGCTGGCCTCAAACTCACAATATAGCCATGTGGATGCTAGGATCCAAACCCAGATCCTCTAGAAGAGCAAATGTTGCTCTTAATTGCTGCTGGTCCATCTTTCCCGTATGCCCTACCTTTTCTGTGATCCTCCTGCCTCCACCCCTCAATTCTGTGATTACATATGTGTAATCCTACATCCAGATCCATACCAATGGTTTTTTTTTTTTTTTTTTTTTTTTTAATGAGGCAGGTACAAAGGCACTGACTTGCAATGATCTCCAGGTAGATCACTAGTCAGAAAACAGAAAACAGTAGCATCTGCCAAGCTTCCATTTGTGTTTCTAAAACACCCTGAAGAATTTACAGGTCAGCCTTGCCCTGGCTTTTCTGTTTTGGTTTGGTTTCCTGGCTGTGGCTTTGGTGGTTGCATGGATATTTATATAGTGGGTTTGTTTGGGGAATGATTGACAGTCATAATCAGAGCACGAGCTGTATGCCAAGCACGTGCTGGAGCCCAACCCTTTAGCAGAAGACACTGTGGTTTCAACTCCTACTTCATCGTCACCCAAACTGAGGCTCTGGTTTGCTTCTGCTTGACCAAGAGGAACCAAGCCCTCCCTTTGTACCAGAGGAGCACCTCCATTAAGGTAGGACGACCATCCATTTCCTGCTAGTTTTTCATGGCTCATATGGTGGCACAGGGGAGTGCCACTGAGCTGGTATGGGCTCTGAAGCCATCTAGCTTCCTGGCTTTGGCAGCCCTGACCAGCTTATCTCCTACAGAGGCATGGAGTGACAAGACATTGTCATAGCTCTGTCAAAGAATAGGCACTGGCCAGTCTATTGCTCGCCTGTCCAGGAAACAGATTCTGGCAGACAAGCACAGACAACAAGAATGACAACCTCGGTGGTAGCTAGTTACTTCTCTATCAGCAAGAGAGCCCCTGCCATACTCTAGGGACACTGGAATGGGAGAAGCTCGTGCCACCGGGGCAGTCTTAATATCAAGTCAAGCTCTGTTATGTCTGAGACAGAGGCCAGAATTGAGTTACTTTATCGCTCTCGGTGATTCAAGCGTTTTTTAAGAAAAGAGAGGACCTTCAGGCTGTGGCCTCACAGATAAGAGAGTGTGGAACGCAGTAGCAGATGGGTGACCTTGTTTAGCCTACTAACTCTCTTCCTTCCCCTCTGCCCTTCCTCACCCCCCTCCCTTGACTTTAATTTCTAGTCCAAGGTTTGCAGGGTCTAAGGGCGGAACAATTAGGACAGCTAAACCTTGGGAAAATGCTGCTTCAGGACTATCTGCTTGTGCTTCGTGGAGCTGTGGCCTTCAGGCAAGGCCCCTGCTGCAGGCTTGCCAAACCAAGCACAGCATCCCTTTAGGGAGGAGGGCAGCCAGTCTGGCATCTGCAGTAATGAAGGATAAGGCAGAATGCAGAGCCAGCCTGGTGCTCTGGGAGTGAGGCATGCCAGGAGATAGTAACCCAGGTGGCCCAGCAACTCAGCGAGCTCTGAATTCTCACCCACTCGAACACCATCTCCTCCAGCAGACAGTGGTCCAGTTAGAAAGCAGAGTCTGTGATAGGGGCTGGGACACTGGAAGAAGGAAACCCACTCTTAGCGAAGAACGGGCTTATAGTTTAGTTGACAGGGCCCGGAAGCCACTAGGGAGATATTGAAAGAATGAAGAAATGAGATACAGGTCAAGAACTTTATAGAGACCACTTGGCCCCCAGAACGTGTGCTGAGAATTCAGAGGCCCAGAGAGCCCAGGTGGGGTGGACAGGGCTCTAGATTTTAAATATTCCATTTTTATCACCTTAGCTCAGTTAGACTTCTCAAGCAATCTATCTTAGCCTTCCTTCCTTCCTTCCTTCCTTCCTCCCTTCCTTCCTTCTTTCCTTCCTTTCTTTTTTATGGAGTCTCGTGTAGCCTCAAACACACTATGTATCTGAGAACCACCTTAAATTTCTGGTCCTCCTGCCTCTATGTTCCAAGGAAGTCAGGCATGTGGCACTGTCCGAGCTGAGGATTCAAATTCACATCCTTGTGTGTGCCACCACGCTATTAACCAGCCTATACCCCAGCCATATTCTTCTTTTTCCTCTAGAAAATTTTATTTTACTGTATATGTATCTGTGAATACATATATATAGTACAGCTACAGTGTACTACGCCCCACTCGCTCTGGCTGTCTTCAGACACACCAGAAGAGGGCGTCAGACCTCATTACAGGTGGTTGTGAGCCACCGTGTGGTTGCTGGGATCCGAACTCAGGACCTTCGGAAGAGCAGTCAGTGTTCTTACCCGCTGAGCCATCTCGCCAGCCTTGTTTGTTTATTCTTGAGACTCTTTTTATATAGTTCAAGATGACCTGGAGTTTACTGTGAAGCCCAGGCTAACCTGATATTAGATATTAGCAATTCTCCTGCCTCAGTCCCCCAAATACTGGGAGTACAAGGTATTCACCACCAGGATAATTTTCAGTTTGAAAGTAAATTTTCCTGAAGGAATACTACATGACTCTGTGTGTGTGTGTGTGTGTGTGTGTGTGTGTGTGTGTGTGTGTGTTTGATTAACATACTTTGAAATGTTCCGCCTTGAATCAAGCTCATGAGTTTGAGGCCTGTAATACAGCAAGATCTTGTCCCAAAACAAAGATTCTAGGTGGAGCTCGTGACACATTGCTTGCTTGGTGTATGTAAAGCCCTTCAACATTGAAAGATTCCCCGTGTCTAATCAATTCTGTCTCTTATACCCTGAAAAGTTTAATAGACTTTTCCATTCTCCCCACCCACCTGGGAACCCTGTGAGGATTTCACTGATTTAAAGGGTTATATGCCTGATTAAGGGATGAGAAATGGGGCTGGAGAGATGGCCTCATGATTTAGAGCACATACTGTTTTTTTAAGAGGACATAGTTTGATTTTCAACACCCACATCAGACAGCTCACAATTGCCAGCAACTCAGCCTCCAGGGGCCCTCTTCTTGCCCCCACACATCCCTGCACTCAAGTACATACCCTCCTGCCCCTGACACACACATACACATAATTTAAATTTTTTTTTATAAATAAAACATGAGACAAGCCAGCTGAACATGATTGCACATCCCTATAATCATAACACCTGGGACTGAGGAAGATGAGAAGTTCATAGTTATCATCAGATCCATCCAGGAGCCCCTGTCCTAAAGAGAAAAGCAAAAGCACTAAGCTAAAATATGGATTCATTTCATTTCGTTGGCTTCTGCATCCGATGATTAGAATGTACTCTGAGTGTCGTTTTGCCATTTGAATCTCATACATGATTTTTTTTTTTTGTATGTACCCAGTAGCATCTGTTTGCAATTGGTGGCAGGCACAAGTGCCCACTCAGAACTGGGAGAGCAGAGGTTTCTCTGTGTGTGCAGGTGTTCAGAACAGTCCTGATACAGGTGCTGATGTTGTTGTGTCGTCCTCTTCATTGTTGTCATCGTCGTCATGGTGACTTCCCTGCAGTGGCATCCAGCTCCACATCTCAAGTGCTGTCCATGTTCATCCGTGTTCTCTTTTACCTTGACACTGGTTATTGTGGGTTGAAAGACTTTTATATATATAATTTGTTTATCTACACACACACACACACACACACACACACACACACACACATTCTCTTTCCATTAACACTAGGTTGTGATTTTTAAAAATCGCTTCCAACATCCAAAGGCAGTGGTGCACGCCTTTAACCTTTAACCCCGGCCCTTGGGAGGCAGAGGCAGGTGGATCTCTGTGAGTTCGAGGCCAGCCTGGTCTACAGAGTGAGTGTTGGGACAGCCAGGGCTACATAAATACCAACAAATTTGCTTCCAAAGTTCCAGTTTATAGCATCTTCTCTCTGCTGCTGATATTGACAGCAAAAGTAACAATAACATGAATAGATTTTATATGTGAAAGAGGCAGCATTTCACTCCAGTTTGGCCTTGAACTCAGGTACAGCCTAGACTGCTTTCAAATTCACACCAATCCCCCTATCTTACCTTCCTACTTCTGGGATTATGGATGTATGCCACAAGGCCCAGCTTATGGTAAATATTTAACAAATAGCTAAGAGTCCCCTTCCCTTTGAAAAGATAACTTGGGAAACTCTTTCATTGGTCAAGTTTCTGATGTGCCTTCCCTTTACCAGCCTTGTCCTGAAGCAGAGATTTCAGATGGCTACCACAGTTGGAAGTGTGAAGCTAGCTAAGGAACACTTTCCCCTGGAATAACAATGTGGTTCATCCAAGCGGCCCCTGTCCTTACCTTGTGCTTGGAAAGGCACAGCAGCTCAGTAGCATGCTGCTGCAGGCAGGGATGTCTACAGCTTTTAAGATTGCTTGTGTGTATTTTTATGTATATGGATGTCTTGGCTGAATGTGCACAAAAGGACATTGGATCCTATGG
>JADRCD010129487.1:486-22471 GCA_019843815.1 Montemys delectorum | reverse complement strand
ATTATGTCCTGGATTTCCTGGATGTTTTGGTTTAGGAGCTTTTTGCATTTTGAATTTTCTTTGACTGCTGTGTCAATGTTTTCTATAGTATCTTCTGCACCTGAGATTCTCTCTTCTATTTCTTGTATTCTGTTGGTGATGCTTGCATCTATGGTTTCTGATTTCTTTCCTAGGATTTCTATCTCCAGAGTTGTCTCTCTTTGTGATTTCTTAACTGTTTCTACTTCCATTTTTAGGTTCTGGATGGTTTTGTTCAGTTCCTTCACCTGTTTGGTGCTTTCCTGTAATTCTTTAAGGGATTTTTGTGTTTCCTCTTTAAGGACTTCTACTTGTTTACTTGTGTTCTCCTGTAATTCTTTAAGGGATTTTTTTGTTTCCTCTTTAAGGGCTTGAACCTGTTTACCTGTGTTCTCCTGTATTTCTTTAAGAGAATTATTCATGCTCTTCTTAAATTCCTCTATCACCATCATGAGATATGATTTTAGATCCAAATCTTGCTTTTCTGGTGTTTTTGGATATCCAGGACTTGCTATGGTGGGAGTACTAGGTTCTGATGAAGCCAAGTAGTCTTGGTTTCTGTTGGTAAGATTTTTACATTTGCCTTTCACCATCTGTTGATCTCTGGTGTTAGGTGTTCTTGCTGTCTCTGACTAGAGCTTGTTCCTCCTGTGGGTCTGTAATCCTGTGTCAGCACTTCTGGGAGATCAGCTCTCCTCAGGTAAGACCTGTGTGCAGTGGACTGTGTATGAGCTGTCCCTCCTGAGTCCTGGGGTCAGAACAAACCCTGGAGACAGGCTCTCCACTTACAGGAAAGGAGCAGAGAGGGCTGTGGATCTGCAGAACTTCCTCCTAGGTGAAGAGGGAGGTAGAAAGAATGGAAATTATTTTCAATGCACTCCTTCATAACAGGGGTCAGGCTTGACCATGCACTCACTCACTCATTCACTCCTTTGTCTACACAACATATTGTTGATTCTGTTTCCTAATATTTTTAGTGTCTTTATGTCTGTTAGTGGGTAAAATGCTTCTAGAATTTCTTTTCTCCTATTTTTGCTATCTGCTTGCAGAATCAATATTTTTCTCATAAAATTATCTAGATGGCTTTATCTCCTTTTGTATTTTTAGGAACAACATTTAAGAGTGGAATTCACAATGTGTTGAAAATTTTTTAGAATAGACTTGTCTTATAAACAAGCTAGGGCAGGAAGTTAACTTCCAGAGGGTTTGTTGTGTTTGTTGCTTAAGAAGAGTAAACTATGAAGACTGCTGGAATATCTGATCATGAAGAAAAGAGGAAAATGGCATCGCTCCCTTGCAGGGGCTTTGGCCATTACTGTTATGCTCCACGATTTCTGCACTTACTGTTATTATTTTTATTTCTTTTGGTTCTCTTCAAGCCTCTTTTCAACTTCCCTCTTTACCTCCATGTTCAGTTAATACTCTGTCAATTTTTTAAATTTCTGAATCATTTATTGAAAACTATAAAAAATTCTCGAGGCATGACTTTACTAATATCCTACAGATTTTGACAGGTGGTGTTTTTAATTATCATTCACTCTTAAATATCTCCGAATTTCTTTCGTGCTTAACACAAGAACTGTTTTTAAAAAATGTGATTTTGATTCCAAATATGCTATGTCTGTCACTTGTTTTGATAATTTTGAATTCAATTTTGTTATTGTTGAAGAAATAGTCTGTTTGATATGGTTCCTTGGAAATTTCTTGAGATTGTTTTAACAATTTAATATAGAGTTCATGTTTGTAACAGGTTTTGGATTAGAACTACAATCTCTTCCCATTGTGGGCAGAGTTCCCATGCGTTTCCTTTCTTCTTGGTAGGAATCTCCGATCGTGGTAGTCAGGGTTTTGATGTATCTATTTCCTTTTGCTTCACATATTGGTTTCTAATGAATTTTCCATAATGATCACTATTCAGTAGTCCCATTTCCTCTGTAATTTAGGTTGCTGTTATTTTATATATAACTGTATTAGATGTGTGTACATGTATCTTAGCTGAGCCACTTTTTGTCTTGCCCCTCCTGTTAGGAGCTGCCTTTCAAAATCTTTAGCTTTGAATTTTGTCTTGTCTAGATACCAAAGATCACTACTAAGCTTTCTTTAGGTCCATGCTTTACTAACATGTATTTATCAAACTTTTATATCTAACACCTGTGTGTGTGTGTGTGTGTGTGTGTGTGTGTGTGTGTGTATTTTTCAGGTGATGTACTGTTTACTTAAAAAATCAAAGAAGTCCTTTCTTGTAATTAATGAGTTCAATTAATTTTTACATATCCTAATTACTATAACTAGATCTTAGTTCTTTTATCTGACTTAGTTTTCCATTTATAGCATTTTCTTTCCCTCTCTATTCCTTGAACATGTTTAGTTAATCATAATTTTGATCCTCTGATAGCTGCCTTTAAACCCACACTGAGAAGACTGAGTTAGTCAGAGCCAGGCTGACTCCATGACAGGCTGCAAATTGGCTGTTTGGGAGACTAGGCCTCAGTTTCTGTTTCCCAGAAATGACATACTGGATTCAGAAACTGTGATCAGCCAACCGCAGCCACAGTCAACCAATCAGAGAACACCTTGTCATTTGGCCTGAAGTAACAATACTTGTATTAATTTAACCTGTTGATGTTTAAAGCCAGGTACTCATCTCCCCTTCCTCCGCTTCTTCCTCTCTCTCTCTCTCTCTCTCTCTCTCTCTCTCTCTCTCTCTCTCTCTCTTTCTCCTAACAAGAAAAATATACTGACAACGCTAATATCTCTGAATCACTACATTTGATCATGTTGGTATGTCCTGGAGTTTTGTTTTTGTAAATATTAATATTTTCATTTCCTTGGCTTTCTTTAGACAAAAACAAGGAAAGAATTAGGATTACTTGGTTAATTTTAATTTCAGTAATATCAGCTGTATCCAGTGGGCTTATTTCTCTGCTTTGAGAATTCTTCCATTATGTCCTTCTATGGATCCTTGATTAAACTCTATGATGCTGTATGCTTTATTATTCTGAGGTGGCTAATCTCAACTTTATTGGATTGAGAAATGCCTAGGAGACTAGTAATGCATACTTCTGGTTGTTTCTGGAGGCCTTTGGTGTACTGAGAAGAATCATCCCTTAATAGAGTACAGTGACATTATTGGAAGACAGTGAAAAATAGGAGACAGGAAGTTGTAGATAGCTGGAGGTGAGTCTTTGAAATTATACATGGTCCACATACTCTTTCTTGTACTCTGTTTCCTGTATGCTGTGAGGAGAACAGTCTCTTCCTCCATGTGCTCTGCCAGCATGATGTGCTGCCCCTCCACAGGCCCTGAATCAATGAAGTCAAGGACTGTGGACTGGAGACTTTGAAACTGTAAGCCAAAATAAACCTTTTTGGCCTAAGGGTGTGATGAGAAGGGTAGAAACTACAACAGTTGGCTGCAAGTGTGAATAGCATGTTGCCTTATTTAGTTTGAGGTTTAAAGTTCTTACAGGCACTTTATACATTTTACATCATCGTCTCACTGCCTCCAGTGCTGCTACCAAGAAATCTAATAGCAACTCGATTATTTATGAATGCTTTCTTTTTTCTCTCAAAAAATTTTAAGCCTATAATGTGTTTTTAAATTTTCTTTTTTTTTTTTGTTTGACATTCTGGATTGTCCTGATATGTTAGGTTAATTAATAATTGGGATACAGTCTTCTTTATTTTCTTTCATTATTGTTGCAGAACACTGTCATTTGGTGTTGAAATTCTACTCTCACATTTCCTCCGATTTTGTGTGGCATAGCTTGTCACTTTGCTACAGTGGGAGTTTGAGTTCTCAGAGTCTTCATGTTTACACTGTGTGTTTAGACCCATTCGGAGATACTGGTTACTCTGGTAATGTGCTTATGAGAGGAACAAGTCAGTCTCTCCTGTGCAGGTCCTGGTCACTGGAGGACAGAAAGGAAGGTTCTTTTAGGATAGTCGCTCCAGGAACCAGGTGACCTGGTTTGCACCATGCTTGTCCCCTCCCCCAGGGGCATCTTCAAGTCAGGGTTCCATGTTGAGTGTTTTTTTCTCTCAAGTTGTAATTTCATGCTGGTCCTTCTGCCCTGGTGCATTTATTTCTCCCAGAGATGGCATGGTGGAGGGAACCAGTCATCTGTGCTCATCTGCTACCTTGTCCAGAGCTGAAAAAAATAACACTTCGGTTTTGAAGAACGCCCCTGATTTATGAGACAAAATAGAGTCTCAGGTATATCCCCTGTAAAGCCCAGTGAAAGACAAGAAAAAAAAAATCATGATCATTTGGAGTGTTTAATTTAAAAAAAATAAATTCTCGCCAGGCAGTGGTGGTGAATGCCTTTAATCCCAGCACTTGGGAGGCAGAGGCAGGCGGATTTCTGAGTTTGAGGCCAGCCTGGTCTACAGAGTGAGTTCCAGGACAGCCAGGGCTACACAGAGAAACCCTGTCTCAAAAAGAAAAAAAAAATCTCAGTGTTTAATTAAAAAAAAAATCACATTGAGAACATAGAAGGACTGCCTGTGGGTAAAGAGAACAGACCTTTGTTCCTCCTGATTGGAACTCCAAGGCTGCCATGTGGACCTTCCTTGAATCTCAGCAACAGCTTCTAGGAGAAAAAATTCTCCACAGACACACAAGGTATACATTATTGCTTTTGTTTATTTAAAAAAATGCCATATACATTCTTTTTTTGTTGTTTGCTTAATTTAATAAAAAACAGAGCAGTTAAACAAAATGTCAAATTTAAAGTAAAAGATACACAAGACAACTTGAAAACATAAATTTGCTAGGTTTATGCTCAGTTAACTTTGAGATAAACAACAAAATACTTCTTTTTTTAACGTAATCATGTCTCAACCAAAATTTTTGCTCTTCTTCCAAGGCGGTTACTCCCCGCCCCCCCCCCCCCCCCCCCCGCCCAATCTTCCTTTCTAGCTGAGTGACAGAGAAGTAAGTTTGAAGACATTTGCTTTAGAGCTGATGATCAGGGCTAACTGCAATTGGTCTGTTTAAAAAAAAAAAAAAACCTGCACAGGAGGACATACAATGGGTGTCTGATGATCTTTATTTCCCCTTTTAAGGCAGATGCTTTGCTCTCCCTCCCAAGCTAGTGTCAGTGATTGCATGTTCCATGAGTGTGACATCTGAGGAACCGTGGGGCCTATGCTATCACTAAACTGGACCTAGTGAGTTATCCAAAAAAGGACAAATGTGGAGGGAACATATTGGAAGGAATATGAGGAGAGTTGGAAGGAGGGACTTGGAAGAGTCACGATCATATTTCACCAAATACCTGGATGAAATTATCAAGAACAAAGAAAAAAATAGGTTTGTTTTCCTACAAATATAGTTTTGTTTAAAAAAAAAATAAAAAGAGTTACAGATAAACCACACACTTTGATGACTCCAAAGCACGTATGTGTAGGCATAGGTCATATGAGCTTTAATTTCTTTTTCTCTTGTCCTTGGCTCTTTCTTGACATGTTTAAGGGCTAAGGTAAGTTCGCTTCGAAAATCTACTTACATTTAAAGAGAGTTTGCATTTAACATCGAATGACTGAGCTACATGTTATCTATGTGAATTAATTTTCAATAGAAGCTGAATAAAATAGTTAATTCTACTTGTAGCCAAAAGGTCCTAGTTGGTACAAGCACTCTGGTATCACATGTGACAATGTGCTTTGGCATTTTCTCAGGGTTAAGCTCTTCATAATCATAACTGTGCAATAACAAGATGAAAATCCAGTAAGAATCTTGGATATCTGTGAATGGTGACCATAATGGAGATTCATAAGCGTTAATGGTCTTTCTATGTGTGGGTGCACACATGTGCCTGTGCATGTGCACATGTATGTGGGTCTTTGTACATGTGTATGTAACTGCATATGTAGGCTAGAGAACAACCTCAGGCGATATTCTTCAGGTGTTGCTGACCTCTGGTACTTTTCTGCTTTCCATAATTATTCTTACATGACTCCAAATATTTTAAGTAAGAAAACCCTCCATATACTCCAAATGTTCCCTTATTTAATTTTATCCCATTATAAGAGGCTATTAAGGACACAGACCTGGATAGAGGGTCACAGCATCCATAAACAGTCATTACACTAGTGGTCCAGAATTATATTAAAAGTCTGTTCTCCTGTGAGAGGAAGAGCTGTGGTGTTTTGCATTTCTTGCTTTCTTGCTTTAAAATAATTAAATTTTTGAAAGCCCCTCAATGGTTTCTCCTGCTCCAGTGCCGAGGCAGCAAACTGGGCTGGAGTCTGCCAAGAGAGCTAGATGAAGGAGGTAAGACTAGCCTTGCTTTTCTTCACAGTGTAAGTGAGGACTTTAGTAACTTAGGAAGAGCAAGATTCTTGCCGAACTTTACGTCCAGCGTGGCCACTGGGGCACAGGTGGGTAATGTGGGAATGAATTCTTAGACTTTGCCTTGAAGGTAAGAGGGGAAGGATCCTCTCTTTGTTTCCAATCAGTTTAAAAAAGATAAAGGCAGGAGAAAGAGTCTAAAGAGGGAAAAACGAGATGACATAGCTTGGTGGTCCCAGTAAGGCTGAGATATTTTCTATTTCTGGAAGGTATCACCCTCCTATGAGGATCTAAGTCTCCTCAGAACTGAGGAACACATTACACATTTCTGAAAGTCACAGTAACAGGTGAGAATGTAGCCAAATATCCCACACCATTTGTTCATCTCGTGTAACCAACTGCTCCTGTACAAGGTTCCTGTGTACCAGCTTGTGCCAGGCATCTCCTCAGCCCCTGCCTTCCTCCAGGGAGACAGCTGATTGTTTAACCTTGATTGACCTTGGGGTAGGGGCTAGAGAAGTGGGTTGACTTCTCCAGAATCCCTACCGACTGCTTCTGTTGGTGTTCATTTTATTTATGTAGTAACTCATAAGAGACATGACTTCCTATTTCCAGAAAGTATAACTGAGATTCGGGAAGTTAGTATATCCTTACAACTAGAGTGGCGTGCAACCTCTGACTTGACTTCTTGCAGTCTTTCCGGCGAAAATGACTCCTCTCAACAGTGCTTATTCAAGTCCAGAGAACAAGTGTCTTTAGCTCGTGGGAAATGTGTACCATAATGAGCGAGGATGGTGGTCATCCCAGGGAGAACAGACCAACCTTCCACCGGAACCCTCGTATTCTGTTTGAATTTGACTTGTCTGATTCATGGAAATTAATGAGCTACTAGATCTGGACCTGGTGTGCCTTGATGAAATGACTTATTTTTAGTGCCTTAGCATTTAAAAGAATCTGTTATAATTTCATGCTTAAATAACACTGAATAAGGGCTCGTGTTTGTCTAGCATAATTGGAAGAAGCAAAGGAAAAGGGAAGCATATTTCTAAACAAATGGCATGAATCCATTTGGGGAGGCATTTGAAGACAGAGGGCCCCCCAAATAAAACAAACATCCAGAGTGCATTACCTGAAGGCTGTAAACGGTTTTGAGGACGCAGGGACCCACACAGCCGGAATAGAGAGAAGCAGGGTGAGGAGCCAGGGTAGGTGGCCTCAGTTAAGACATGTGTCTATCCATCAAACAGCCAACTAGGGCTGCTTGAAGCTGAAGCAGGAGAGGCGGGAGGGAGTGTCCTTTCCTTCCAGGACTGTCTCAGGAATGATTTATTAACCTGTCCTTTTGCTTTTTCGTCAGCTTCCTCATGGCCTCTGAGACCACTTGTCAACGTACCCGAGGCCCTGGGGAAAGCTAGCTGAAATTAAGACACTGGGGAGAGATTAGGGTGGAGGGTTGTATTCCTGATTTAGGCATAACCCACGTGACAGACTGTCTCCTGCACTGCCTTCTCCTGAGGCTTCCTCCTGAAGCTCACCCGTCTTCTGTCCCCGCCCCCTCCTCCTGTGGCCACGCCCCTTATCTGTCTCAGAGGCTCTCCACCCTACCCTGACCGCATCCAGCCCCTTTTCTCCCACGGTAAAATTTTGCTCTTTGTGCATTTGCATTTCTGCTGACTGCGAGGATCAGTTTAATTTCATGGGTGTCATTTCCTTCAAGAAAATCTCTGTCTGAGCAGCGGCCCATCGAATCCTCGATAAAACATATTTTCCTACGGTAATGATTTTATGGGCCCATAAGTCATGAATTTATTATGATCTCAGCCCCTGCTGCTGATTGCTGTAAAATGCAAAGTAATTAACAGTGAGCGGTAGCAGTTATTCCCACCTGGTAACGTGTTCCTTCGTTCGCTGATGGGTTTGATTAAAGTAATGACTAAAGAGTGAAGCCGGGCTGTAAAATATTAGCATGATTAATGCTGTATCCCAAATAAGAAACAAAACTAACGGGGCACTGTCTGAGAAGTTTAAAAATAAAAAAATATACAATCCGTCCTCTCCCTTACTCCCACTTCCCTTAAGCAATTGTTCCAGCTCATTTCTGGCGTGTCTTCTTTCCCATTAAATAATAAATAGACTCCAAGGCTAGGAGAACGTATTTGGAGATTTTCATAACACCCAAAGTACTACAGTTATGTCTCACACCCTCAACCTCAACCCCTAATTTTCCTCTTGGCCTAGTGGGGATGGATATTTTGAGCTGGAGTCTACAGTTGCTGAAGGGTTCCTCTCTTATACCAACCAAGGGGAAAGACAGGCAGGGTCAAGAAGAGCTTAGACAAATGACGGAGCCAAGAGAAAACTGTGGGGTGTGGTAAAGTGTTGCAAGGAGTACTGCAGCCAGAGAGAGGACAATGAAGATGAATCCTTAGCTTCGCCTTTCCAACATTCAGAGTAGCCTAGGAACCCTTGGCACACAGGTTATGAGCTGTACAAACATTCATACAAAATACCTCCTGTGGTCCTACTTTACTGCTTTGTGTCTCCATGTATCTCAGAAGGGGTCTGAGTCTTTCTTGGAACACCAAATGGAAGATTCTTTGGGTAGCGGGCTCAGGAGAAGCCATGCTGATAGAACGTGTGCTCAGTCCTGATTGCTCCACTCTGAGAGAAATTCAAATTACAGAGGTCCAGGGTACACCCTCAGACCTTGTCTCCAGGAGTCGCTGTGGGTGTGGCAGGCTGGAGGAGGTGCCATACCTCTGAGTTGGTCCTGAAGAGGCAGGAGAGGGATGCCTTTGTTCTTCTTCAGTGACTGTGATGTCAAACTCTCACTTTGGTGTGCTGGGGGAGAAAGTAAGAAGAAAGTCAGGGTACATGGTAGAAGGAGAATCCATTATGGTTGGCTTTTGAAAGACAGACGAAAGCCTTTTCTGGTGAGAGGTTTGGCCAAAGGCTAGAACAGTAGCACTTCAGGAAGACAAGAGTCCCTTTCATGAACACCTTGCCGGATGCCACCTGGATGTCAGGTCCAAGGAAATAGTCTTTACTATTAAAAGAAATCTCCTGGTTAAAAGAAACATAAGATAAAGGGAAAGGAAAACTTCATGGTCAGTGAGCTGACATGGGAGGCTGAGACCTGAAGCAGGGGCTCTTGGCCATCATGGCTTTCAAAGGTATGAAGGAGGGCCTGAAGAGATAGGACCATGCTATTTCCCTCAGTAATACCATGCCTGTCTATCTAACCCCTCTGAATTCCTGGCATATTTTGAAGGGAAAGAACTTCTTGTATGAGGACAAATGGGTATCATACACTAATTCAGAGCTGTGGGGAGAAGGGAAAAAGTCCTAAATGAGTCACAACTCCTTTTGCTTCAGGAGAGTTCAAAACATTTAGGAACTCTGGGATCTGTATAGAGGAAGAGCTTAAGAAATAGGACCATATAAATTCATTTTGAAGATTCTAGAACCAGAGCCAGGAGTGTAGCTGGTAGGGTGCTTGGCAAGTATGTGCAAAGCCATAGATTCAACCTTCAGTATGATGTAAATTAGAAGTGATGGAGTATTCCTGTTATCTTAGCACTCAAGAGGCCGAGTCAGGGGGATTCAAACTTCAAGATCATTCTTGGTTGTACAGGGAGTTTGAACACAGCCTGGAATACCTAAAACCTCCTTTAACAAAACATGTATTTGAAGACCTAAGAATGATCAGTTCCAAATTCCTGTCAGGAAAGAACAGGTGTGAGGTCAAACCCTCAAAAGTCCCTATTAGCTGATGAATGACCAGTTACTTAGTGGACTATGTTTCACATGCCAAGCTCCTGGGGGTCCTGTTTCCAAATCGACAAGCCACCTGTCTGTGTTTGGGCAATCAAAACAATACCAAAACACCGACTCTACTATCAGTCCAAAGGATGTCACCTGTGCCACCCTGGGAAGGGACTCAGCAGAACAGACTTCCCCTCTTCAGCAAAAAGACAGTTGCTTCGAAAGGGGAAGCTAGCTCTTCCTGAGGTTTTCTAATCATGGATGAAGCAGAAACAAGAAGTTATGGGCCAGGAGATAGGAAGCAGATTCCCTCCTTATTTCTTGGGCCCTTGAAAAGAATCATTCCCATTGCAGGGTGCTTCAGAAAAACATATGAAGAACTCATGCCATTCTGCCTTTTCTCTACTGGCCATTGCTTCTCCCAGGGTTGGAGGAAGGAAAAGTTATTGAGATCAAGGTACAGGCACCAGGAAGACAAACACAAAGCCCCCTTCACCACTACCACCACTGAGCAGGTCAAAAAATGATTGCATTGGGCATGAAGGATTTATGTCTGCCTTGAGTCAGTCAGAGTGTCAGGGTAAATCAAGGCTGACATTTTTAGCATCTGGGAAAAAAAAGCAATTGCGTTTTATGTCTACATTTTGCTCAGCTAATCAAGGTGCGGAAGAGAGCCTGCCTGGGGAAACTTTTCCACTTTTTATTATTTAGGTAGGGTTTGGCTCTCTCCATAGAAACATGGGATGGGTCTGTAATGGCCTCAGTTTAGAGTATGGGAGAAAGGAAAAGGTCTCCCTGTCAAACTTGATTTGGAAAGATTCATTGGCAAAATGTCCCAACGGCTGAGGAAAGGGACCTTGGCAGGCTAGATGAGAGTGATTTGAGCAGTCTTAGGGACAGCTCTGGACAAGGACGTGCATGGTTTTCTTTGTAAAGAATTCCTTCTCTCCACAGGCTTCCATCAGGACCTGGGATTCGACAGAAACACAGGGGGAAAACTAGTTGGATGCCTTTGAGTAAATTGGCCATCTGCTAATTGTCTATTAATCAGTCCTTGAGCAGAAGCAACCAGCAGAATAAATGAGGTCTGTTAACATTCTAAACCAGTTGATGCACATTGACACAAGCCACAGCTACTATGTGCAAAATGAAAAGAAAAATGAACAAATTAGTAGTATTTCTTTTTAGCTTTTGATTTCTAAAGCCAATTATTGGTTTATCTAAATTCTTTGCCTTAGTAAATGAGGATGTATTTGGATTTCAAAAGTTTATATTTTCCACCAGGGATTAGCTTCAGTATATAATATTTTCATATGTTGATGGACAATAATTGTGACAAAATTTTGAGTGATGAGGGGACTAACTATATAAAGCACTTAACCTCATTATGCCTTCAAGGCTCCTGGACCCACTCACAAACTCTGGTTTACCAATAGGGAAACTGGGGTTTAGTGAGATTGGCTGAAGAATTTAGGGTTCTCTCCAGCTCTTCCAAGCTCAAAGAGAGCTAGTAAAGTCCTTGAAGCAAGGCAATTCTGACTCCATAGGCTTCTTGCCTATCTTCTATGCACACAGCTTCAGTTTGATCTAAGCGGAAACGCACAGCTTTCTTATAATAATGTTGGGAATAAAAGATCCAACAAGAACAGATTGTCATATGTTTCTAGATTTTCTTCTTTCTGGCCCTGAAAATGTTTTGGAAGTAGCTACTCTTCCTGATCACATGCACTCCCAATGAGAAATAAGAGCTAAGAGCTTTGTCGAGTCAGGTGCCAGGCCCTAAAGCATTTTGCAAGGGCACACCTACAGAATTCCCACATAGGTCTGTGAGCCTATTATGATCCTGTTTACTGGGTGAAGCAATAGAGGCCTCCAGAAATTCAGAAAAGTTCCCAAGAGGTCACATCCAGGGTTGGAAGCCTGGAACAACATCAGAGTACCCTTAAATATTTCACTAGACAGTGGTAGCTGTGGCTTTGACCGGTCTATGAAATACGATCTTGGTGAAATTGTATTGATAGGGTTATTTACCTTCTTATGCACTCTTGTGTGTGTGTGTGTGTGTGTGTGTGTGTGTGTGCTTGCTTGTGGGTATCCTCACATAATTGATTTGTGATGTCTGACTTAAGAGATTTCAAATTCGCTCTCTTTTTGTATGTGTTGTGTGTGGACACATGTGTGTGAGCAACACATCTGTGTGATTGGAGGCTAGAAGTTGACTTGAGTGTCTTCCTCTTTGGTCTCTCTCCATTTGGACACTAATATTGAGACCCATCCCTTGGCCATTCTGCTGGTCTAACTAACTGGCTTGCTTTTGGGACTGCTATCTCTGCCTCTAGCTGGGCCATACCCACCTGGCTTTTATGTGGGTGCTGAATTTCGGTCCTCACAGTTGTGTGGCAAGTCCTTTACCCATTGAGCCACCTCTCAAATCCATTAAAAAAAAATTTCCTTATTAGTACACATAATTTAAAAGGAACATGGAAGAAGAAAATATTTTCCAAGATTTATTTCAAGCAGTTATTTCTTGTCTGGGGTCCTCAGGACCCCTACAAGTCTTTTAAATTGGTAGTGGAGACCTTAAAGTTATGTTCAACATATCAAACAAGCTAAACTAAAATTTATTTACTCATAATAATACATCAGAGAGAAACTCAAACTCCAAGTTCATGGCATTCTATTAGCTCAGGTGGGTGTTGTGAACTATTGTACACTGCTTGTTCCTCGATGAATAAAGATGGGGAAATGGAATATTCTACAATAAAGATTCTCAATTAGACAACATCATATCCAGAATAAGCAAGCTCCTAGAGAAAAGAACAAAGGGGGTCTCTGAGGACAAAAGGACAGGGAGTCCTGTCCCCTCCCCCACCCTTCTCCTGACACAAAGGTGTTTTTTTTCCCTCATCACTTGGTTATTTGTTGGGAATGTTAGCAAAATACCTTTCAAAGTTCAAAGATATAATTTATGTAAAGTGTTATGCAAATACTAGTTTTTGTTATTAATATCAACAGTGATAGTTATGGTAATGATCTTGCCGGAGCCTGTGGTTTCAAGTAACAATTTTAACAGGAATGTTAACTTTACAACTTCCACCCCCTGCGTTATATTTGTGAAGTGCTGTGAGGTGCTGTGGTCTCTAAGTGTCTATGCCTGTGCAGTGCTATGCCCCCAGGTCTGCAGTGGGCCGTGTGCACTCACCTGTGTAAGGTTGCTTTGCTGCCCCTCCCCCACCTCTTTGCTTTGCATTACTTATTATATATTACCAAAAGACAAAACAAAACAAAACAAAACAAAATCTCAGGTCAGAAAACCTACTTGGAAGGGTGAGGAAGCATTTGGGTCGAGGTGTGGGTTTTCACTCCCACGTTTTTCTGCTATTAATTAAACAAACTTTGCCACCACCACCCTTTCCGTGGAGGACGAAGGCTTTGTGAAAAAACAAGCTGTGAGACTCTGGATGCCATTGTGTTGGTCCTGTGTCTACCCATACGAGACAGTTCGCACATCACAGTGACCTGGCTGGGAAGCTGGACATTTCCATATTTGCTTCAACATGTACTTTCATGCCAAAAAGAATCCAGTTTCTCCCAGCCTTCTATCCTTTTAAGCTAGTTGTTTCTAAACACACTGGAGAAACGTCTGAATAACACTACTAATTGGACACAGATTAGCATGTAATCAAATCACATCTGCTTTAAAAAAAAATCAGAGCCCCTTTTATTAAAATAGCATACAGTGTAAATTGATCTATGGCAATCTATCTACTTCTGGTTTGAAAGAGCAAGAAGCTGAGAGAGATCGGTAGTTGCTCTAATCTTTAATTGTTACCAATCACTTTTTAACTCTGCTTCTGTATTTCTTTCATCTTCTTTCAAAGGGAACTTTCATATCCTCTCCTGGCTGGCTGAGGGTTTATAAAGTATGTCCTAGATCTTTCCCCAGTTCCTGGCTAATGCTTACCATAGTCAAGCCCTGAGGTCTCCTGCACATCCCACCTCCCCTCAGTGTCCTGTTCTCTCTCGACTTCCTCTCTCTCTCTCTCCTTTTCAGAAAGCTATTTATTTTTTTCTTTAGCTGAGTCTTGGGTTCTCCAGCATCGAAAGCAGTGGGTCGCCCCTCCTGATGCCTGTGTGCAAGGTGATCATGGGCTTTTGGATCTATGGCTGTCTCCCTTCCCCCCTCCCCTGCCGCTTCAGCTTCATTCTCTCTCTGAAGCTTATTTGTTCCCTTCACGCTGAGTAGGCCTCCTGGCCACATCTCTTTTCACAGCCTGCCAAAGAACTTGCCAACACTTAAACAAAAAATTCCTCCCTCTCATTTCTGTTACTTAGATTGAATACTCTAGTGAAAATCCAGTGCATATAGGAAAGGAAGGCATGACCCTGGCCTTCACGGGTGGCTGTGTCAGGCATGGGGTTACGTGCTGGCTGGTTCTTATGTCAGCTTTGCACAGACTAGAGTCATCTGAGAGGAGGAAGCCTCACTTGAGAAAATGATCCCATAAGATCTGGCTGGCTGCAAGAGAGCTTGTGTAGCATTTTCTTAGTTGGACCCCATCCATTGTGGGTGGTGCCATCCCTGAACTGGTGGTCCTGGGTTCTATAAGAAAGCAGGCTGATCAAGCCATGACAAGCAAGTCAGTAAGCAGCATCCCTCCACGCCCTCCGGATTCTCATCCTGTCTGGGTGCCTGTCAAACTCAGCAATAGTAACCCTAACACAAGTTGGGTGAGTAGAGATGTGAGTTCACATGCAATGATATTGTGTTTTTCAAGGTCGTTACTGCAGATCTGAGGAGCTAGACCTCACATGAAATATACTAGTGGCTGAAAATAGTATGTCCAGGACCCGCTTTAGAGCCCAGCAAAAGTAGGAAGATTTTAGGGTTTTCAGTTCTACGAGTCTGAATCTGGGCTTCCTAATTTACTTCTGAGTCTCAGCTTTCAAGTCAATAAAATGGGCATGCTACTTATCACACAGGAGAGGGTCTAAGAATAAATGTGATGATGTGTTTAAGGCAGCCAACAGTCCACATAGTAGGCCTATGGGAGTCATGTGCTAAAGAAGGTCAGGAGGGTAATGATGAGCCTTGGGCTTTATAAAACTCTCCATTGTTAGTGTAGTCATGCCTTGAATGAATAGATAAAAGAAGAAGCTGCCAGGAGTGAGTTCTTTACGCATCCCCAGGCTTTGGCATTAGCAGGACCTTACACTAACAGTGAATCATGGATACCCAGGGGACTTTGCCCCTCAGGTGGCAATGAGGCAGGAGGCATGCAGCTGTCTTGAATTTTTTTCCCCCTTCAGGCAGTGCCTCTAATGGGAAAAGGACAAGACTTAAATCTTTAGAAGCTAGGAGAAGGGAACAGAAGATCAGTCTCCAGGAAGATCTGCAAGTCAGAAAGAGTCTCAGAAGAAACTCAGCCTGGAAACTTCTTAGAAAACCGAGCACCAAGAGTCTGAATATTAAAGTACAGAAAAAGGAAAGATGGAAATGTGGGAAGACAGAAGTAAGCGTGAAAAATGGCAACCTGTTGGAATTTCCATTAGAAATCAAGGTTGCGAGAGCAGATACGAGAAGCCCTGTACCTAGTGTATGGTGTTGATTCTAGATGTGCAATGGGGGTTCAGGGGAAAGGTGCACATGTTCAGACACAAATGTGCTCATAGTTTCTCTTACCAGGGGCTCGGTCCTCCAAACGTTTCCAGGATCCCAGGTTTCCCCACCACAGTCAAATCTTCCACTCCCTCCTTCCTTCAGCATCACCAGTCTCTCCATTCCCCCCCAGCGTTGTTTCCAGCAGTCTGAACGCACACCAGTAGTTTCCAAGTTAAAGTCAAATGGAAGCAAAAATTCTGTTTTCATCCATTTCCCCCCTGCCAGCTAATGCCTCCATTCAACATAAAATTTTGTCTATGATTTGTCAAATTGTGCCATTTAAATTTTCTGGCTCCTTAATTCATTCTCTAGTCTTCCCCTTTATTCTGAAGGCAGCTCAGGTTTACTGGCCACATCATTGCACCACCCAAGGGCACCTCTGAACCTCTGTTGTTGTTTTTTTATCACTCTCCCAATTATATTCCCTGGGGCTGGTTACTGTTTTCAGCGAAGTCCTTGGCTTCTCACATTTGCTGGTAATCTTTCCCCCTGGCTGCTTCCACAGGTCTCCTCCAGCACTGGCTCTTGAGTATAGGTGTGTTCCAGGGTTTATCCCTGTGTGCTAGTGTTCCCCAGAGGAGCATAAATGATAGAATAAATATATATTACAAGAAGGACTTCTGAGTTTGGCTTACATGACAGAAGCTGGGTCCAGTGATGGCCATTTGTATGCTGGTGAACTAAGAACTACATACCTGCTTGGTCCGCAAAGCTGGATACCTCTGGAGTCCCAGTCATCCTAGTCTGGTGCCGAGGCTACAGCAATCTCTCTTGATGCTGAACAACGATTTCACAGGGGTAACCCAAGACCATCGGAAAACACAGGTATTTACATTGTGATACATAACAGTAGCAAACCTGCAGTTATGAAGTAGCAACAAAAATAATCTTATAGTTGGAGGTCACCACAACATGAGGGTCTGTAAGGAAGGGTCACAGCATTAGGAAGGTTGAGAAGCACTGGTAGAGGCAGGCACCTTGGAGAGCTGCTGGTCTTTAGTCCATCCTAGAAGGATGAAGAAGCTGTGTTCTGGTGGGAGCAAAGGGTGGCGTTGGCAGTGGTAGCAGCAACAAGACAGAGGGATTTACCAGCGAGTGAAGGCACATAGGGACACAGCACAGCTCTTCCCTGGGAGAGTCTCCTAGACTCCCTGGGTCACCACTGGAAAATTCTGCTCACTCTGTGGAAAGGGCTTCTACCCTTAGCAGATCCTTTCTAGATCTCAGAGACCCACCTAGAGATCTACCTTGTGTGGCTATCAGATACAATCAAGCTAATGATCCAGATTAGCAGTGGCAAGGCCTTTCATCCCAGCTCTGGAGAGGCAGAGGCAGGCCAATCTCCGAGGCCAGCCTGGTCTACAGAGTGAGTTCCAGTTCAGCCAGGGCCATACAGAGAAACCCTGTCTCAAAAAACCAAACCAAGCCAAAACCAAAAAACTAACCATTACAAGCTCTGGATCTCTCTCTTTTCTCTCAGTTTGCTTCCTAGGTCATCCACACAGCCCCTGGGGCTTTAGATGCCATCTGTATTCTGATGGCATATACATTTATGATTCTGATCCGGAAGCCTCCTTTGAGAAGTCAGACTTATGTATCCAACTTACTTCTTGACATCGCTATGTGGATGAACACAGGTGTCTGCGCAGAAATGTGAAAATGGCACTTCCCATTTCTCTCCCAAATTTGTCCCTTTCCCAGAATACTCTGTCTTCCCAAATGATGTTACCATTAATACAGTTGTTCAAGCCCTTATCCCTCAAATCATTAGCAAATCCTGTCATACCAATTCATTTATTTCTTTCAACTAACAGTTACAGTCAATTCTCCTTGTTTGTGGTAATTATATGCTGTAGAGTTGCTGGGAACCCTGATTTAGTGCATACCAAACTGCTGCTTTTAGGGAAAATTCAGGTTAGGCTCCTGCAAGCCTCTCTTCACAACATTTGTTGTTGTTAAATAATCGATACGTTTTATGTGTGTTTCTGTTTAAAGGACGCTCTCTTTAATACGTGTTGTTGGTTCATCAACATTGACCTCTCAGCCAACAGCACCACAGCTCACATCTGAATGAATCTTATCTAACACTTGCATTTCCCCGTAAGGCACATCAATGGCTTCTTGTGTTTTCCAATACAAAACAGCACTTCAGCTTTACGCCTGGGCCGTTTTAGAGCAGCATATGTGCACACATACCAATACAGGCAAATATGAAAGAGGAGGCAGGCACTGAATAGACCTTGGGAAGGTTGCTTAACTATGATGTGACACCTGAAAAAGACATCACAGTCTTAGTGACTGTCCACCATTCAATTTATTTTTTAACCTATCTTTAGTTCTGCCAATGATGGACAATGTGCCATAACCATTGATTTTTGTGGTTGCAAATAAATCTAATGAGTGGATTCACAAATATGAGATCTGTGAATAATGAGGTTCAACTTTGATCATATTTGCACTTGAGACCTTTTGGCGAACTGAACACACAGTGTTAAGTAAAGCACACATGGTTCTTTTCTTCACGGAATATAACAATTCAGACTCCTGAGTATATTTTGAACCCAATTGCTTCAATCAAGTTCTTCCACCAACTACCCTTGCTTTGACCACTCATGGTAGTTAATTTTGAGTGTCAATTTGACCAGACTAAGGACACCCATGGAATGGGTATAGCATTGCTTCTGAGAGGCTGGTGTGTCCATGGGTGGACTGAATGTGAGAGATCTGCCCTCACTGTAAACTAGGGTCCAGGCAGAGGAAAGATGGACTCCCTCAACCTTTGTCCTGGAGTAGAGACAGTCTGTCCTTCCATTGGCTTCAGTCTTTCGGGCTATCTGGCTTTTGACTCCAGGGATTAGCTAGTAAATCCTGGTTCTGAGGACTTTGGCCTCAGGCTGAGAATGATACAACTATTTTTGTTGGTTCTGAGGCCTTTGTACTTGGATTGGGCCATGCTCCTGCTATTTCAGTGTCTCCAGCCTACAGAGGCTGTTGTGGGACTTCTCAAGTGTCTATAAAAAGACAATTGCCCTAATAAATCCCCCCTCAAATATCTAGCTATCTACGTACATATCCATTTCTTTGTCTCTGGAGAGTCTTGACTAATACACCACTAATATTTGTCATTCGAACAATTCCCAATTAAATAATCCACTTACAGTCTTCTAATCCATCTTCTAAATATGGCTGGAGTGACTCCTTTACCCAGAAACTGAATTGTGCTACTTTCCACAGGGATGTTCTACCAAACACTTCCCAGGGCAGTGGGGCCCTGTTTACCTTTGCAACCTCCTCTTAAGCCACAGCTCCCTCTGCATGCTTCCCTTGCCCTGGCTCCTTTTCAGGTTTTTATGTCGTAGAAAGCTTTTTACTGCTTCTGAGTCTTTGCACCTGCTGTCTCAGTGCCTGCAGCACTCAGAGAGCTTCAACGACCCTCCCTGAATACCAAGCCCTGCTTTGTTATTCTGTACACAAACACACCTCGTTTATTTTTTTTAACCTTTTATAGCATTTTTTCCCCTTACTAGTTTGGTATGATGCCCTTATTAGATTTTAACCCCATAAACACAGAGATTTTGTTAATTTTGTTTACTACTTATTCCTCAGCACCTACTACAGTTTCTGGTATAGTAAGTATGTGATCAATATTTAGTGAATAAATTACTACATTGCCTAATAAATTTCTTAAGAGTGTCAAAACAGTGCTGTGTCCCAGCTTGTGTGAGCTCAGGCAGAAAGCTGAAGCCTTACTCTCATCTAGCTTGCCCTTTTTCTATTTTCAGTCATGGGAGGGGTCCTGACACATCCAGCCACGTGCTGACTTGCATTAGGCCCCATTATAGGTGAACAAGAGATGTCACATGGACCATGTGTCCTGAAACATCACCCGTACCAAACATCCCCGTGAGTGGTTTGTAGCTCAGGGCATCATTCCTAAAATACTCTGAACTGCACAAAAGAGAACTGATATCCATAGTTAGAAATCTCATAGAGTCCTGTCTGGACCTCATCTAAGGAGAAGCTTTTGAGCAGGCATCTAAAACCAAAGTGGGTTACTTTTGTAGGTAAGCTAACCTAGAGTCTTTGGAAAGCTGGAAGCCACAGACTGGAATGCTGCGTAAAAGATCCTTATTCATACTTTGACCATCCCCTGTATTTTCTTAGTGTGCTCCTCTGTACCACCTGCAGTGAAATCGTCCAGAGTTGTTAGTGGACAGTGAGACTCAAGACTGGTGGCCTTGAATGGTTGTTTAAAAGCCATATCCCCTTACAGATGCTGTGGATGAGGTGTGGGCCTCTGAGCCCTCAGAATTTCAGTCTTAGTGGATTAAGGTTGAGTTACACTCTCACAGTTGGGGCTTATAAGCCCATGATTATCTGGTTCATATCCATTTGACAAATGTTTATTGACAAGTTCTACATGTCAGTCACTTCTCTTGGATTTGGAGGTCATGATTAATTTATGTATCAACCTGACTGGGTACTTTCGTTTAGATCTTGAATGTCCTCCAAATGCACATGAACGAAGGCTTGACCTCCAGCCTGTATCAGTATGAGAGGTTGTGGAAGTGCTAGAAGGGTGGGCTCTAGTGGAAGGAGGTTAAGTCACAGGGCTGTGCACCTGAAGGAAATAGTGTGACCCCGTCTCCTTTCCCCCATCACCTTTCTTTCCTAATTGCCATGAAGTGAACAGCTTTGCTGTATTAAGCTTCCTTCCTGCTCTTGTCATATACAGCTTTGCCTTAGTCCCAAAGCAATGGGGTTAGCTGATCCCGGAAAAAACCTGTGAGCTCCAACCAACCTTTCCTCCTTATTAATTATTTATTTGGGGCACTTTGTCACAGCAACATAAGACAGACTAGCCCATTAGACTATAGTACCTGATGAGTTAATGTAGCATTAACTAGATGTATCAGTGAAGGTATTTTGTAGATCTAGGTCATCGCATAAGGAAGGCTATACATAGATGATAAGATTACATCCTGTTGACACGTCTGAAGTGGAAACTTAAGGGTTCTTTGGAGAGTCAGTTGTGTTGGATGGTGTTTTGCTGGGGCTAACACATGAAGGAGTGTTTTCCTGAAGTGGACACAGGTGAAAGGCTAAGGCAGGCTCATGAAGGAACGCTTCACTGAAGCAGGCACAGGAGAGAGGATGATCTGCTAAAGCAAACACGTGAAAGGACACCCGATGAAGGATTCTTTGCCAACAATACATATGTATTGGTTTGCTTTACACTGTGTAGTTGAGCGCCATTTGTTGGGACTCCATAGAGAGAAATGTGCCAAAAAACTTGTGGTGGTGTGCTGTGGCTTCTTGCTGCTTCTTTTGGGCTCAGGCTGATTGGCAGAGCGATGTTAGCTGAGACAGATGCAAATGCTGAGGCAAGCCCCTTGGAGGACGCATGATGTTTAGAGAGTATAAATAGGACCGATGGACGGCGCGGGAGGCTGAGGTAGGCTTGCTTACAGAGCTAGCTGTGCAAGGCTTGTTGGTCTCATGTCTTCACTGATATTCATTTTGCTGAGCTGAGAACTTTTCCTGGAGTCCTTCTGGGTCCCTCCTGCTGACTTGTGCTGAGGCTGAGGCATGGCTGTCTCTGCTAGGTAGTGCCACTTCTACCAAACTGGACTGCTGGCGTATCCTCGAAGTGCTTGTGAGTGGATGGAGCTGCCACTGCTGACTTTCAGACAACACAGATGGGAGTTGCTGCAGAGAACCTTTTTAAACAGGTCCACTGCCCGCCCCTCGCCCCTTCCCCCCCACCCCTTATCCTTTCTTTTCCACTACCTGGGGTGGGTGGTGGGCTATGAGGGAGGTTAAAGCATTTAAGAACCATGATTAAAAAAAAATTATTCCTGTCCTCTGCCCCAGATTCTAATTGGCCAGTCTTCACAATTATAAGACACAGATAGATATAATATCAAATATAACATAAATAAAATGACATATCTGGAGAATCACTGATTATTCAGAAATTAAAACAAAGTTTCACAGAAAACTATGACTGTTAGGAACGGCCGATATGTTCTCGTTAGAAAGCACCACACTCTGGGACCAAACAGTTCCATGAAAGAGGTTTAATTAAGAGGAGGAGAGGGGGCAGTAGCACGGAAAGAGAAGGAGAGAGAAGAGAGCAAAAAAAGGGCGGAGAGAGGAGTGTTTCTCCTTTATATCTGCGTGATGACGTATGTACTGCCCAGGTGAAACTGGGTAGCCCTAGGGGTTCTTGGGAATGGGGGGGG
>JADRCD010129473.1:0-13683 GCA_019843815.1 Montemys delectorum | reverse complement strand
GATGTAAAATAAAAAATATTTTAGAAAAACAAACTTATGAATAAAGATGAAAGTGACTACATTTATTTTTCCAAAAATCAAAAATCCAAAAGCTCAAAAGCTCATGCAAGTCACAGGGTCTGAGTGAGTATTTAAGATATGTAAAACATGACACTTTGACAGGGACTGACTTTTTAAATAGTGAGCATCATCAAGGTTGAGTTTAAGATGCCTAATTTCTGTTCAAGTTTTTCCTCAATATTTCACTTTAGTTAAAATTACCAAATGACAAAACCTTGCTGCTGGGTATTCAGTTACCATACTTGAGGACTTATACTGATGTAGTCAGAAAGATTAAAAGGGTGAATATTGCTTCCTTGTCCCCGAAGGTCTAATGAATCCCAGAGGATTGTGGAACATCCCCTAAAGTATACTGTAACTGTGGGGGATTTGCTGTTCTCTTTTTCAAGGATTCCATGGAGATGGCCCCTGAATGGACACTCACCACTTTTCAGTCTACAAAGAGTAGGGTCAACAAAGGAAAAGAAATCCTCCCCACTTTGAACAACTGAAAGAAGGTTCGAGCAAAGCCTTTGATTTATATTGACATAGTTGGACTAACTGGAGCCAGAAGCTCTTCCGAAGCCTAAGTGATTGTGGAAAGAAAGTAATTAATTTTTACTGTCTCCATTGTTTAAAAGCCCAGCAGGTATAATCAGGGTTAAAACTGCTACTATGTTTCTTTAATACTCTAAGTGACTGTAGTCCTCAAATGTTGAACTTAAACTTCCTAGATGCTTTTGGACAAATATTCCAGCAGTGCATCTCCGACATTGTTGGGCAAGCCTCCCGAACATATCTTCTAGGCTTATATTTCCCTTTTAGATTGTCAACTAGATGCTGAGGTCTGGTTGTGACCATAACAATCAGAATGCGTATTTCATTCAGGTTAGGCCATCCTCTCCGACTATCCATTATGTCAGGTATGTGAGCAGAGGTGTCAATTGCTAGGAGGGTGAAGGGGCAAGTGGACCGAGGCCAGCAGACAGGAGAACTGGTAAGGTTGAAGCAGGTTCAAAACTCTGGGGGAATCTCAGGATTGAAAATGGTAGGCATGGAACCAGCTTCCTGCTAAGGTCTCTCTGTTCTGGAAATGTAACAACAACACCCCATTGAGAGAGCCATGACAATCCGTCACATAGGGACAACAACTGAAGTCCTTTTCTATGTAAATAGAAAAATCCCAAACATCTCAGACTGAGCCAATGGGAAGCATTTATCCCCCGAATCCCATCGAATGTTTACAAGGTCCCTATCCACATTAAATAAAGTGCCCAAGTTATTTCATCAAGAGTCAGCTGTTTTATTGAGCTATAACACTGTGGGGAAGAATTTTATCTTCTAAAGCATTCGTTGCCGGACCTCAGATCCGGACACCAGTACAAACATGCGCCTCCTACATGCAGTTATTGGCTACCGTTCTTTGTCAGTCATCAAACATGATTTCACTCTCTGTTTTGTTCTCCAGGATTAGACTTGAACACTCTAGTCAAGAAAGTCTTTGAAATGCTGTCTTGTAGCAGCACACTTAGCACCGAAGGCACTTTTGAAGGGGGCTAGAGATATCTCAGAGATTAAGTGAACTTGCTCTTCTTTCAGGAGAGTTCACTCCTCAGACTCACACTGGGCTCACATTGGAGTCTACCTATGTCTCCAGGTCAAGTGGATCTCAGGCTCTTTTTTGGCCTTCACAGGTACCTATATGCACATAGTATGTGTATATGTGTAGTGTGTGTGTGTGTGTGTGTGTGTGTGTGTGTGTGTGTGTGCAGAAATGAGCACATTTTAAGGTCATAAAAAGTGTATTAACATACAGAAAATGAAGAATGGGTATTTTAGTAAAACTTACAAGGTTTATGCTATATTTTTATACTCTTCAAACACCATAGACCACAAATCATAAAAATAATTTATTGAATTACTGAAAAATTCCTCCCCCCCCCAAAAAAAAATCGCAAAGTCAGTTTTAAAGGTGTTTCCTTGATCCTAGGGCAGAAAAAAAGAAATTAGAGTCTCTAAGAGATATTTGAAGACTTTCTAAAGAACTAAAATATATCTTTTGAACAAAATTTGGGTCAGTCAGGATGAATGAGTTAAACCTTGTAGCTAAGTAAGAGAGAAGGAAATCATAGCAACACCTTTAAAATATGAGATTTCAGTTATCAACAGACTAGAAGAAATGTTGGAAAGGTTTTACTCTCCAAAGATTGTACAATTTAATAGGCTGTTAAACCAGTGAGTCTATCAAATCTGCTAATATAATAAAGGTTTCAAGAATGAGCATAAAGAAACAGAGAAATTTGGGTTTATATAAAGAAAAACATTAATTTAAAAAACTTACATACACTATAATTTGGAGACAGGGTACCGTTGTCCATCATGTGTTGCAGATAAACTCTGGGTTGTTTTCAGCCCTGTGTACCAGCAGAGCCTAGTGATCGTTTACAGCCAGCATCTGCTTCCTGCGATTGGCGTGGTGGCTATTCGAATGTTATGAGTATCACTGATGTGAAGGCCCAGATGCTAATACGGTATATTGTGTGGCACTTGTTATTCACATAAAAGAGACCTAATTGCCAAGGGAAAATGAAATGAAGTCAGTTAAATTGGAAATATTTAAACTGATTTCCTTCACAGCTAAATGCAACCTACAGTTTTGAATGAATTGTGTATTGTCACAAGGCTGAAGGGCAACAAGCTTTTTGTGGATTGATTTAAAAGATGTCTGCTCTGCTTCCAGGCTGCTTTTTCCTTTGCTTAGGTTATTCTCTTCCTCTCTCTTTCCTTCCTTTCCTAGCTCCCTTCATTCCTCACTCCCTCTGTTTATAGCCATGGATCTCATCATATGGACTTGATTCTTTCCAGTTTGGAAAACAAAACAAGATTATTTTATATGTTTGGGTTCCTGCATACTAGCCATTAAGATGTTATGAAGTATATATAAATATACTATGGAGTTTTGAAAAAAAATATCCAGAAGTAATGAATGAATGAGGGTTAATACTGTATTTCACAAGCTGCCCAAAAAGGTCAGTGAAAGGTGAGATCCAGAGACTACTCAATTTCCTAAGGAAATGGGGAAATGATGCTTGCAAAGGCTTACCGTAGACTTCTGTGCTGAAGGCAATGAATATGGTATCAATAAACAAGATTCAGCAACTTAATCATTTCTGCTTCCTGTAAGCTAAACAGGGAGTGTGTAGAGGGACACGGCTGTGCCATAAAGCTCTAATGTAGCTAATCAGGAAATGTAGTGAACAAAAGGACTAGGATAGAGAAAACAGGAGCTATAGCTGCAATTTTGGAAAGACATCACAATGCAATAATTATGAGAAAATACTAAGCAGGCTCTGTGCTCACACATTGGAAATCTCCATAAAGCAGATCATTTGCTAGGCAAACATAAAGAATGAGATATAAAGGATAAAAAGCAACAGTGAATAAAATCTGGGAGAAAGTTGAAGAATTATTCTACAACATAAAGACTTGAGTCTACTTTAATTCATGACTTGGGACTTCCAAATTATCATTGAAATTAATTTTACTAAAGACTAGCTATATTCCATCAATAAATATTTTAGTCTATTTCATAAGTGATTTGGTAACTGACTTTGTTGAAAATAGTGTAAATTTTAGGAACAATATAAAGTTTTGTTGGATAAAATCCCAGCACTATATAATCATTTGTAGCCATACATTGAACATTCACAATGACTAAGATGGTAAATTCCAACTGTTCTCATTATTAAAAAATAATAAGCATATGAGGTGATGTTAATTAGCTTAGTTTAACCATTTCACAAAAATATATTCAACTCTATTTGTCAATTAAAAATGATTTTAAAACTTAACAGGATTTTGTGAGTTTGGGTTCTCACTGATCATTAAAATTTGTTATCTTTTCACAGATTTAATACTTATTTATTTTACACAAGGATATACTTAGCTGTAAATTAGTGAATACTTATTCTTAACCGAATGAATTCAATGCAATTTCAGTTCACCTAAAAAAACTTACAAGCCCTGGTTAGATTTTTATCAATAGGCTTATTCAGGTCTCCAATAGTGCTTAATACTGGGACATAGCTCTTGAATTTCTCACATCCATTAGTTTGCCCCATTTTCAGGAAAAACTTGCTTCTTTGTTTCTAGAAGTATGAGTTCTTAGGAATGTATTCTCCAAAGAACATACCCGTTAATGACAGAAAACAAAAAAAATCTGCATCCCACGATGGTGACAGAAAGTACTAAAGTCAAAGCTGGCGAGAAAACCCCGAATCCCTTGCCTGTAAATCACTGATGACTATTGTGGTCGAGAGTGCAGAATACGCCAATTAGTTCTAGTCTCCAAGAACTTTGGTGTTAGTCTCACGGACATGACTATGCCCTCCAACCTCCACACCTCAGCCTCCAAAAGACTTCATGGACTCTTTCCCAATAATAAAAGCTTACCGGAGAATGGTTTCTCAGGAATGTATTACCTTTCCCAGACCTTCCTCAGTCTTTGAAACTTGGTAGACTCATGTAGCCACTACTGTATTTTCTCTGTATTAATTAATCAATTTATTTTACATCCCAATAACAGCATCCCCTTCCACTCCTCCCTTCCTCCTCCTCCTCCCTCCAGACACACAGTCTATTTCAGCCACCTGCCTCCCTTTCCTCTCTGATAGGTGGAAAGTGAGACAACAGGATGGGTCTCAGACTATAATCCTCAGGAAACAGCTCTGCCTTCTCCAAACTTCTTGTAAACATTTTCAGGCTGAAAGAAGATTTTTGCAGTATTTGGAATTTGAGTGGGACAGTATAGAAAAGGATCATTTGAATATTGATAGACTTTTGGAGTTGGTTTATGCTAGGATCACTTGAAAAAGGTAGCTATGATTTGCATTATTATTACAATGCATTTAGCAGTCAATATGACAGGAATTTCACTGAAACACACTTCTAAGTATTATGCATTATCCTAGATGATTTTGTACACAAGGATAAAGTAGACAGCCAGGATTCATGTTCAGTAGGATTCACATGCTCCTCAAAATACAGTCTATGTAAATTATCAAAAGGAATATTTGTGTCTAAGTTTCTGACAGGTTTGCATTTGTTTGATTGATTACTGATCTCCATTTGTGTTTTCAGACACACTCTATAGGTAGCCAGGCATTTTTGCCTTTTAAGTCCTCTTGTCTCAGCATCCTGAGAGCTAGGACTAAAGGGGTGCATCACCAAGTCTGGCTGTGAAGTTATTTTAAAGCAATCCCTGACAGATTTATTAATCTTTTCATGTGAAAGTAAAAGAAAAATGGATTTCTTTTTCAATAGCTCTATCATCATTTGCTACTTATAATCTCAATTTACAGAACATTTTCTCACCTATTTTAATGAAACTTAACCATTACCATCTGCAGGTTTGGGGTATTGGCATGTAATATATATAATAATCTTTTAGTTTTAAAATATGACATTATGTCCACCTTTCACTCCTGCTGCTGCTGAATCACTATATTCTTAACCAGAGTTGAGAGATCTCTTTTCTTCCTCTTGCTCTCCCTGTATCTTCCTATTTATCTATCATTCTCCTCTACTCTTTTTCCTCATCTCCATTCCTGCCTTCCCTTTCATTGTTTTTCATTTTTATTTCCTTTTATCTATTGTAGGAGTTTCTTTAGAATGAATTATTTAATCAGGTCTGTTGTTTTTTTACATTTAATTATTTTCTATTGTTTCTTACATATTTCTTTGATGAGTTTCCCCTCCTTCTTAAAATATATAGGATTGTGACATATCTAGACAGGGAGATATTCTATTATTCAACACTGAAAGATATAGACTAGTACACTATAAAAACATTGGAAAATGGGGGGAGGGATTTGATGCATAATTTTGTGAAAAATGTCAAACCAAAATGCTACAGACTGTATGAGTCCCACTATATGACATTTTTGGAGGGGGGACGCTCTGAGATAGTAAACATATTACCAAATGTATAGTGTGTATTTAGAAGTGTTTTGTGGTACACATAGTGAACAGACAAAAGAACAAATGCTTACTTGCACTCAAGCAAATAATGGGTACTATTGTGTCACATTTATATCTAGCTTTAAAACCGGAATGAGTGTCTCTCCTAAGGCTATACAGACAAGCTGTTGGGTTATGATGTAATTATCAGCAGAACTGTTTTTGACACCAGGCTTTTGTTTGTTTTGTTTCTGTGATTTTCTGTTTGAATTTTGGAGCAGTTTTGGTTTCAGCAAAATTGAAAGTCACAGAGGTTCCAATATCTCCACTGCCCTCACATATATATTTTTTCTGCGATTTTCAGTTTTTTCAACAAAAGTATACATTTATGACACTGAAGAGCTGCATCAGCAAATCATGATCCATTTCTCCATGGTTTTCACAGGGGCCATGTTTGGTATTGCTCTAGACTTGGACAACTGAGCCAATCAACTCATGCTCCTAACACTTTCTATATATCTTGTATCAGGATGGAAGTGTCCTATCTCAATAAGAAATTATACATGATTAATTCTACAAGACACACAACATCAAGAACCCTATTGGAGACTCTAGCCTTAGGCTTTTGATGGTATATAATGTAACTTCATCAGTTGTCCTAAGTACACATTAAAGGATTTCCCATCTAGCATTGATTAGTTTCGCTCCTTTCTTTATGGTGATACTGAGTAAACAGTTCCTGGTTTTAATGGAGTTATCATAGTCATTTGCTTTGTGATTAACCTTTGTTAAGAAATTAAGACACTTTGTTTGGTTTGGTTTGGTTTTTTCGAGACAGGGTTTCTCTGTGTAGCCTCGGCTGTCCTGGAACTCACTCTGTAGACCAGGCTGGCCTCGAACTCAGAAATCTGCCTGCCTCTGCTTCCCAAGTGCTGGGATTAAAGGCGTGCGCCACCACTGCCCGGCAAGATATTTTATTTAGCCCTAGGTAATAAAGGTGATTTCAAGTTTAATCTTCTTTACAAATTTTGCCTTTTGCCTTTTACAATAACTGGGATAAATTTCTTTCAAAATATATTGTCTCAAAATGGGATGAAGTTTTGTCTTTCTTGGTTTTTGTTTTAATAAAGAAAGTAACTGTTTCAGTATGCACTATACAGTAGTTTAGCAATTGGTTTACAATTCTAAATCTTACGTGTGTGTATATATACTTGGTGATATTTGTTTTATTGTGTTTATCCACCTTCAGAAAAATCTTTGCTAAGAAATTTTCAGGACAACATTAGAGGAACCAAATTGTATGGTATTAAATCCTGGTTTTTATATTTGTCAGCAAAGTCACAGAAGACAGCAAATCATCTGAAAGTTCATTTATGTATATAAAAATAGAAGTAGACAGTTACTTGGTATACAGCCTAATATTCTTGTTACTTGATAGTGAGTTGCACACATGTATGTCTAGCTTGGTCTTCTGAGGGACATTTCTGATCTTTTTCCAGCTTTAAATATTAGAATTTCTGTCTTTACAAACTCAGTAAATATGTCTCTAAGGACTAAAAAAAAAGTTTGATACTCTCATTCAGTTTTCCAGTTGGAAAATTCACATCACACGCTGTTGCAAGAATTAGACCATTCTATCCTGCTTAATTGTAATTAGAGTTATTCCTTACCTGTAATAATTATGATGTGCCAAAATTTACTCCATTCATTTGGTTAATGGACAAATCCTTGAAACAGACAAGTACAAAAAGATAGTCAAAAAGACATTATTGAGAAAAATTAATTAGTTATTTAATTAATTATTAAGATACATACTGGATTTATCAATCAAAATGGATTGAACTAAGGGGCCAATGAACACATAAACTAGGCATGAATTGACTTTTGTTTAATTCCCAGTGTCTAACCTACACACGATCTTAACAGTTCTTTAGAAGGATTTTTCTCTCTACTCACTGATCTCCTAAAAAGGTAGGCAAGAATTCTTATACTTTATCATAGTGACTATCTTAAGTCTAACGGTCATTTTTTATTTCTTCTTATTATAAAATTACTGTAAAATGCCAGAAACTCCCTGGCTGTTTGTCTGTTTTCTTTCCGAATCATACTAATTAGCCAGTTGTTGAATTATCTGAGCTAGCTGTCACCTTGCCCTGAATACATGCTTAGATCAACTCATATGGTTTTCTGCAGTTGTTTGCTGCTCTTGGCAGGTCTCAGCTTGGATTTCAAACTTCTCATTGCATCCAGCTCTCCGATGACCTTTCTGATCCTCACTGTAACCCAATGAGCAAAACTTGATCCCACTGCTACCTTCAGCAGTGGTTTTTCTATGGCCCTTGTAATTTTTAATTTCTCTGGGTAGAAGAAAACATTCTAATGTTTTTTTGTTTGTATTTCCTCTTCCTCCTCCTCCTCCTCCTCCTCCTCCTCCTCCTCCTCCTCCTCCTCCTCCTCCTCCTCCACCACCACCATCACCAATACTACTCCCCACCTTCTCTCTCAGTTGCAGGGACACATTGCCTTCTGCTTATCTGAAAGCTGTCATTGTTCTAAGATCTTAGTAACCAAAGTCATGAAGGTAAGCATCTCTTTTCTGGTGTCCATTCCTCTGATGACTTTCTGTTATTTGTGGTTTGCAGTTCTACAACTAAACATAGTGAGTTCATCTTAGTGAGTCTACAACTAATATTTATAACCAGGGAATTAGGCAGCAGAGGAGAATTACTTGCAACGTTAAGAAGAACACAGTGGTTCAATCCCAAGGGATATCTTTCCCTTGTTTCCAAGAAAACAAGTCAAGGAACTTTCATCAGGGAAACTCATGAACATCCATTCTCTAATGGCTGAGGACTCCCTTTAAAAAGAAGGAGCATCTTTGAGCATATTCAACTGAATTGCATGTTTCTTCACTCATTACATGGTAAAACAAACATGAAAATCAAATGTGGCTCTGGGTAGAGAATTTGGAAGTAAAATGAGAAAATATTTTTCAAGTCCCCTAAAGGGAATGAGTTCCTGACCTGTTGACCTCATGATTTTCACTTTTTCCTTCTATGTTAAGTTGCAAGATTCCCAGTACCCCAAGTACAACTAAAGAAGCAGGTTTTCAGTTCTTTAAAAGAGCAGCATGAGGTTTGTTTTTGTTTTCATTTCTCCTAAAAGCATATATTTTTTTCCTTCTTCTTCAAAGTATCAACATAGCGTCTTCAAAGTCTAGTTTTGTGTCTCAAGAGATACCTAGGAGGTTAAAGTCACCTGGCTGCTCTTTCATAGGACAAAGGTTAGATTCCCAGCAAACACATAGTGATACACATTCATCTTTAACTCCAGTTCCAGGATATCCAAAGTCCTCTTCTGGTCTCCATGGTATAGCATACATATGGTACCGAGACAAATATGCAAGCAAGCCATTTATACAGAAAAACTTAATGATAGTAATAAATATTTACCTTGCTTCTGTTTTGCTTATTGGGAGCTTCTTGAAGAAATCCTTCAAATCTGAGTTATATGATATTCCTATTACTCTTATTACTTCCTTCTCTCTGAATATATTTATAAATATAATTATCAAAGAAAATCATAGTCTTAAAAGAATATCTGTTTGCTTACAGAACTTCAACCTTCTAAATATTTGTCCTTGTAATATTGGAATTTTTTTTTTACAAAAACTCCAATCTCCATTTTTTCCCGATACAGGCGTAATATTTATGTGATTTTTTTTCTTTGTAGTTTCCAGTAGCCAATAGACCCTATTAATAGCTCTTGTTTACATGTCTTTTTCTTCTCATGTAATACATGTAACTATTCCTAGACAGAGTAGTACAGTAAGTTGATGTTGCAAAAGCTTGCTCAACAGGTGTTTGTTGATGACTCTCTCCTGAAAGTTCTGTCATTTAGAAAGAAGCAAAGTATTTATGAATGGTGAATAAAATTGATCACCAGTTTGTAATTTCATGGGAGATTTTGTTTGAAAATTGATTTTTCTCATTTTAGAGAAAGCATATAGTTCTGCATAAATGTTTTTGGCTTACAAGTCCCTTCCAGTTCTCTCTCAAATATTATGATTCTGATCACAGAGCTATCTCTGCGGAATGCCACTGACTTTGCAAGTGTGTTCCAAACCCATCGTGGTTTGATTGCCCAAACTCTTTTCCATTTATGAGTCTGACTGCCAGGAAATACAAGGGTTATGTTTATTGTTTGGGGATTAGAATTTTAACAGTAGGTAGCAAGAGCAATCCTGCAATTTTCTAGAAAAAAAAAAAGCCATTTTTAAATGGTTCATTTTTTTTCCCCTAGAGCCAGACAATCCTTGTGAATATTCTCAGGAAAATTCATTACAATTATAACCTTATTGTTCCTTCCATATATCTCACAGTTTATCTCTAAATTCATATATATCATATATATGAATATATATGAATGTCCTATATATGCATATATATTCATAAAATCCTATATAATATCAAATTGACCTCTTATTATCACTCTTGCCACTTTATCTTCTAAATATATTTTAATCTTCTAGGAAAAATAATTTTTGAAATTGTCTAATACAAATCTATTTACTATCTCTAATATCAATTTATTTTACCCACGATACACAGGTAGGGGATTGGTTCAGAGATGGGGGAAAGGCTAATTTAACTTGTTGGAAATTATAATATTGTTGAAAATTTTTCCAGGCAACCTATACTGAGACCCCTAATCACTCTCACAGGTACACATAAACATACTTTTGCTTATTTTGAAATAGTCAATAATTTCCTTGTTTAATTCAACATTTTTATGTGCAATAGAGAAAGCTTTCATCGTAATTAAATCTCAGTAAGTGCATTTGTGCTTTTATATCTCTTGTTATGATGGTTAATGTTGTCAGTTGGCTGGCATTGTGACCTGCCTAGGAGATGAATCAAAACACACTTCTGGGTGTGTAACTATCAGTGCTTTTCCAGAGGGGAGTGACTAAGCAAGGAAGACCCTCTCTGAGTGTACCTGGCATCATCCAGTGGGATGGAGGTCCAGAGGAAACACAGGGGAAGAGGAAACAATAGATACAGGTACCCTGCCTTCTGTGCTGTTTCTACCATCTCCTTCATAGCAAGTTCACAGCATCAAAACTTGGGAAATGTTGAGCCCCAACAAAAATTTTAAGCAGTTTCAGATGTTGGTTAGAGTGATGGCAATTCGAATCCAACTTCTTGAAAGACTCCTTCCTGTAATACATTCTTAGATTATTTATTGACCTTCAAGTATTTACCAGTAGTACATTTTTTTTTTTAATAAAAGTTAAGGTGTATGTGTGTTTTACCTGCATGTATGTCTGTATACCACATATGTGTCTGGTGCTGACAAAGGCCAGAGGAGGGTGCTGTAAACCAAACCCAGCCCCTCTGCAAGGGCTCTTCCCCTGATATCATAATATATGTTCAAAATGCAAAATTGGTTAATTTTCCAAAATATTGTATCTTTTTTGTATTTTTGCATCTTTTTTAGTATTCTTCCCAATGACATAGTCATAGTCATGTTTTAGCCTACTTTAACAACATATACTTTTCTAGGCTTAATTTCACACTTATAATCCAAAATACTCTCTTTTCTTTCAGTAGTGGTATAAGGAGAAGCTCACACATTTGTATTTTATATTCATGTGCTCTTATGTTCTTTTACACCAACCGTTTATTAATTTATTTATTAATTTTAATATATTTTTCTTCAGAATGTTAATAATGTTAATGTTTTGTTTTAAATCCATGCTAAAAGATGGACTATATACATTTGCTAATCACATAGTTTTAAAGAGGTTATAGAGTACTTCATTAGCATCATTCCCAGCTGTTTCATCATACGCCCTATATTGATAAAACAGAACAACGCTTTATTACACCAGGTAGATTATTTTAGTGTCTACCAAGTCATTCATCTAAGTGTCAAAAAGTATGAAAGTCTGAGTAAATATGATTTTTTATGAGTATCACAAAACTTGAGGTTGATCTGAGAAAGGCATTCTAAAATGCCTTGGTGGGTATTAAATGACCCATGTGTGACCATTTGCCCTTTCTTTTTGGGGACTGGTTTTGTGGATGAAGGAATGTTGCAGATGGGCAAGGACGGACACACTTCCCTTCAACTTATAGACTGCTATTTCCTAGTGTGGGGGTTTATTGCATATTTGTTTTCAGGTTTGGAAAAGTCATTGTGCACCACGCTTGTATGTCTGTATTTTTGCCTACATTTTATTCCTCAATTAAGTAATTTAAGGACTAAATTAAGAACAGAATCCAAATATACAAGCTAGAAATATACTTGTTAATTTTATAATATCTGAGAACTCACTGAGTTGAGAAACGGAATGAAAGAAACTTTAATGGTGTTTGTAAATAGCGCTAGATAGAGTCTAATTTTGACATGATTTGAACGCATCCATGAGTGTCACTGTGCAATTTCCTGTAATCAAAAATTCTTTTGAAAACACTTTGCAGAGTGACAAGTTCAATAGTCTGTAGGCTATTATAGCATCGAGGGCTTCTTAGATTTATTGGTGAATATAACATCATAGCTTTTCTAATCCATCAGGCTAGCACCTCTCTTTATGCATGAGTTGTCACAGTGTGACCTACCCTCTTCTCTCCGATTATGTTCTAACTTAAACACTATTTAGTATCTTTCCTAACAGGCAGATTTCTATTTCCTAAAAGTCCAACCAGCCTTTCTAAGCAAATGTTTACCTCCCATTACAATAGTGGACTTTGATTTGAAGACACTGTGTTGATTTGTATTGTGTGTATTTGAAAAGTAAATATATCCAAAAACCAATAGCAACACAAAATAAGTGTCATTTTACAACAATGATGACAAAATAAAGGTGTTGAGGAAATGAAGCCTGAAACAAGAGAAATGCATTAAATCCAGATCATCTGGACTTTAAGACAATTCCAGCAGTGTAGTAGGGAACAGTTACTGACTCATTATACCTTGGAGAAAAGTGAAAATTAAAGTATACACAGGACTCAGCATGTACGTTTTACATCCATGAAGGAAGCTTGATACTTCACTCTGTTCTTCCAAATGCATAACTCAAATTCAAAGACCCAGTCAAAAACTTGAAACTACTATTACATTAAAACATCAGACCATATTTGTTCGTCTTTGCATTTTTTATAAAATAGATTCTGTCTGTACAGCAGCAAATGGTAATTAACTAAGTCCATTTCTTTAAAAGGATCTCAATACTCAAGTAAATAGTCCAGCCAAGAAAATTTATTTATGGGATATGAATGCTTTAAACTTCTTATATGTTTACATATTTGTACTTTTTGGAAGCATAGCTTCATAGAAGTCTGAGGGTTTTGTCATAACTTAGTTAACATGAATGAAATTCTCATCATCATATCTAGAGCCAAGTAAGTATAAGATTAATTAGTATTATTATTATAGGAGTTTTTGTTTGTGGATATATATATATTTACTGTGCTTTAGTAAAAGAGTATCTTAGGACATGAAAATTGTTTTAAGTAGCTTTTTTTATTGACACAAATAATTTTTAAATGCATTTAACTAAAATACTTTGAGAAAATCATTCATCATATGACTCTATGTATAGAATGAAACTCAGCAGAGACAAAAATCCATTATGTTTGGCTTTTATTTTTATTTTTTCTAACAGCAAGCCTTCACAGTTTT
>JADRCD010129469.1:0-19914 GCA_019843815.1 Montemys delectorum | reverse complement strand
CAACAACTCTTTGGGAAAGTTTAGGGTCTCATGAGTCTCTCTCCTCCATTCATGATAGAATGTCAACCAGCACACCCATCTTTTGTGGGAGCTAACCAAAGCTACAGTGAGTTCATATATGCAACAGCCATGTGACAACTAGAAAGATGTTATGAACCTAAATTTTGACTCTTAAAACCACATTTCACTACTTCTTGTATATGAAAATTATACTAAGCATGAAGGAAAAAACATGGGTTCAGACTGGAGATGTGGTTCCATAGTTAAGAAACATTTGTTGCTCTTGCAAGAAATGTATCTAGGTTCATTTCCCAGAGCCTACCTATGGCTTCATAAACATCTATAAATCTAGTTCCAATGGATCTGTTGTTCTTTTTACATCTCTGTGGGCACTGGGCACATACACTGTGTGCACATACACACACACACACACACACACACACACACATGCACGCACACACACACATAAAAAACACATACATATACACACATGTATGCAAATCATTCATACAAATAAAATAAAATAAATCTAAATAATATTCAAAAGAAAAAGTAAGCAAAACTCTTAGTATATAATACAGCACAACTGGGTCTGTGGCACTGCACATTGTATACTGAATACTAGGACAAAGAGTATTAGAAGTAGAGATAGAAGCTCTGGCAATGTTACTGTGGTACATAAACTTCTATATCTCACTTATTATGCAGAATTGACAATGTACTATGACTCATTTATGAAGTCAAGGTTACCAACAATTGAAGCCAAGATAAGACCTCTAAGAGGCCTCATTGTATGAATAGCCATAATGCATGATAAGAAAAGCTAAAGGTTGAAAATAAGAAAGTGGCTTCCAGAGCTACATTCCAGGATACAAAAGACAGTAAAAGAGGCCAAGGACCTAACATCTATCACCTATCTACCTGATGGAAAATGATGAGTTTTATTTGAGCATGAGCAAATGGAGCAAGGGTCATGAGATTTATGAAAACATTTAAACTCAAGGCTAAGAAGAAAAGAATAAGCATTGAAAATAGATGTTGCTAGGAGATAAAAGAAAAATTTGGAAGATGCTCAGAAAGCAGGGCTTATATATAACAAAAGGGAATGGCTTGCTGTGAGAAGAGTTACACAAAAGGATCTGCTGTACTTCAAAATGCCACAAAAGACTTCAACCATAGTGTAAAGCCAACTAAGAAAATGAACAAAGCAAAAGAATCACCACAAATCATCAGGTGGCTATTATAGAGAGTAAGTAGGGGGATCCATTTAGAAACTAGAAATAAAGTGAAGGCACTGAGATGCTAAAGATGAGATACACATAAAGAGCTAAGAGCACGATGGCTAATGGAACCAACCTAGAGTCTCCACTGAACAAAGCAAGTATAATAAACAAGGAAAATTCAAAAATGTAAAATTAAAACCTAATCTGAGTTTGAACACAGTAGTTTCTTTTCTCACCTCTATGACCAAATACCTGACAAATAACTGATGAGGAGCAGGATTTATTTGGGTTGACAACTTCAGATGACCTTAGTCCATCAAATAGGGACAGCATGGCAGAGTCCATGACATGCTGAAGAACACATTGCTTGCTTTCTCCAGTGCCTTTTTTTTTTTAAACTCAATCCTGAAGAATTTCGGTGTTCCACTTTTTCTTTAAGCCTTGAAAACAGGGTCTGTTTCCTTGATTATAAATACATTTTTGGAAGTCTTATTATGTTTTCTGTTCTACCTACTCATGAATGGAAGCTGAAGTTCAACATTTGAGGACCAAGAAGCAGAAAGAACGGGACAGAACCAGATATGGGCATAATCTTGAAAAACTCCACCCTTATTAACTGTAATGGCTTAAATATGCTTGACCCAAGAAATGGCACTATTTGGAGGTGCAGCCTTGTTGGAAGAAGTGTGTCACTGTGGGGGTAGACTTTGAAACTCCACCCAGTACAGAAGAGTCAGTCTTTTCCTAGGGGCCTTCAGTTGAAGATGGAGAACTCTCAATTACTCCTGCACCATACCTGGGTGGACTCTTCCATTCTCGATACCTTGATGATAATGGACTGAATCTCTGAACCTGTAAGCCAGTCCAACTTAGAAGTTGTCCTTATAAAAAGGACCCAAGGAGCTGAAGGTGTTTATAGTACCATAGGAGGAACAACAATATGAACCAATCAGTACCCCCAGAGCTCCGAGGGACTAAACCATCAACTAAAGAATACACATGGAAGGACCCATGGCTCCAGCTGCATAGGTAGCAGAGGATGGCCTTGTCAGTCATCAAAGGGAGGAGAAGCCCTTGGTCCTGTGAAGGCTCTATGCCCTAGTGTAGGAGAATGCCAGGGCCAGGAAGCAGGAGTAGGTGGGTTGGTGAAAAAGGGGAGGGGGATGGGATTGAGGGGTTTTGGAGGGGAAAACAGGAAAGGGGATAACACTTGAAATGTAAATAAAGAAAATATCAAATTAAAAAAAAAAAAAAGAGTCGCCTTGGCCATGGTGTCTGTTCACAGCAGTAAAATCCTATCTAGGACATTGAACTACCTCTAGTACCTATGACCCACTTCCTAAAGACTCCATTAAGGAATAAGCATTCACAATATGACCCCAAGTTAGGAAATTCTAGATGTGAGCTATAAAATTCCTTAAGACTAAAAATTAAATAGCTTATCAAACTATAGACAAAATCAAGGACAAACATATATATACCTGACCACAAAAATTCTACCAGACAACTTCTCCAGCTGATAATCAACTTCAGCAAAGTGGCCAGATATAAAATTAACTCAAATAAATCAATAGCCTTCCTTTCTTTATACAAATGATCAACCAACTGAGAAAGAAATTAGGGAAGCAACTCCCTTCATAATAGCCACAAATAATATAAAACATCTTGAGGTAACTCTAACCAAACAAATGAAAGATCTATATGACAATAACTTCAAGTCTCTCAAGAAAGAAATCAAAGAAGATCTCAGAAAACAGAGAGATCTCCTATGCTCACGGATTGGCAGAATTAACATAGTAAAAATGGCCATCCTACCAAAGGCAATCTACAGATTCAATGCAATCCCCATCAAAATCCCAACACAATTTTTCAAAGGTTCTCAGAGAATCCACAATTCTTGGGAACACAAAAAAACCCAGAATAGTGAAAACAATACTTAACAATTAAAGAATGGCTGCAGGAATCAGCATCCCTGACCTCAAGCTTTACTACAGGACGATAGTGATAAAAACTGCATGGTATTGGTACAGAGACAGACATGTTGATCAATGGAATAGAATTGAAGACTCATATAAAACCACACATTTATAGGCAATTGATCTTTGACAAAGAAGCCAAACATATACAATGGAAAAAGGAAAGCATCTTCAACAAATAGTGCTGGTCTAACTGGGTGTTGATATGTAGAAAAACGAAAATAGACCCATATTTGTCACATTGCACAAAGCTCAAATCCAAGTGGATCAAGGACCTCAAAATAAAACCTGATACACTGAATCTAATAGAAGAGAAATTGGGAAAGCCATCCCACAGTCAAAAGTCTGACCCATAGTTGTTCCTTTCTGAAAGAACTACACCGATGGAAATGGGAATGAGGAAAAGAAGGTCCAGGGACAGGCTCAAAGTGGGATCCATCTCAAGGGGAGGTCCCAAGGCCTGACACTATTACTGAGACTATGGAGTGTTTACAAAAAAGGACCTAGCATGACTGCCCTCCAAAAGACCCAACAAGCAGCTGAAAGAGTCAAATGCAGATATTTGCACCCAACCAATGGGCAGATGCTCCTGACCCCTGTGATTGAATTAGGGGAAAACTAGAAGAAGCTGAGGAGGAGGGTGATCCTGTAGGAGGACCAGCAGTCTCAATTAACCTGGACTTCCAAGATCTCTCACATACTGGAACACCAGGCAGCATACACCAGCTGATATGAGGCCCCAAACACATATACAGCTGAGGACTGCCAGGCTTGGGTTTACTCAGAGAAGATGCACCTAACTCTCAAGAGACTGGAGGCCCCAGGGAGTTTAGAGCTCTGGTGGTGATGGTAAGTGGTGGGTGGGGACATCCTCATGGAGTCAGAGGGGCAAGGAGGAGGTATGGGATGTGGAACAATCAGAGGGTGGGCCAGGAGGGGAATAAAATCTGGAGTTTAAAATGAAGAAAAAAAGTATATAAAAAGCATATGGAAAGAAAAGCATATGGCCATATTTATCTGATAATGTTTAAAAATACTCTTTTCCTGTCGTGACCACCTCGACCAGCAAGGAAGATGCAACCCGAGGGCTCTTCTTAAAGCAGTTTATTCAGGAACCTTGAACATTCTTCTGACTTCTGACTTCTGACTTCTTGACCCCGAGGGCAACACCCCAGGCCCTTAAATGCTCTACACCAAGCCTATCACACAAGGCCACATGGAATGTGCAGATAGGATGCCAAATGCAGAAGCAAACCAGGACAACTGGCATGGTCAAATAAGGAGTTGTTTACCACTCTAGCACTCCAGCAAGGAGCGGAAGCTGGCACCATCTTAGGGCGCAGTTCAGACAGCTCTCTACATTTTCCTCCATAAGACATTTATTATAGCACATGAAGCTATTTTTCTTCATGGAAGTTGAGGGAAGTGAGACTCAAGTCAGAGAAAGGACTGATTAACTTCAAAATGATATCACAAGGCTACTCTAAGTGAGAGTCACATTATCACAGAGAAGAAAAGCCACACAGACATGCATTCTCCATACTTACCTCTCACCCACTGTAGAGGAAGAAATGTTCTCACTCAGAATTACCAGCTTATAGGTAGATGGGTTAATGACTACCAAACTAAAACATGTGGAAGATAAAACAGGAATATGGAGCAAAGTAAAAGCAGGATAGAAACTGTTCTTAGGAATAGAAATTCATGAAATACTAACATAAAGTCCAAATACACACTGGACTTTATGAAGAAGTATTTCTTTTTTCAAAATATCAAATCTATGATGTCTTCATTAGGGTTTCTTTGCTATGACAACATGACCAAGGCAACTTTTATAAAGGGAAACACTTCATTGGTGCTGGTTTACAGTTCAGAGGTGTGGTCCATTATCATGTAAAGAAGCATGGTAGCTCACAGGCAGACAGAGTGCTAGAGAAGGAGCTGAGAGTTCTACATCTTTATCCACAGCAGCAGAAGGAGACTGTCTTCCACAGGCAGCAAGGAAGAGGCTCTAATACCATACCTGGTAGAGCTTGAGCATAGGAGACCTCAAAGCCTACCTACAGAAAGAGGTACTTCACCAACAATGGTATACCAACTCCAGTAAAGCCATACCTCTTAAGAGTGCCACTTCATACAGCCAAGCATTGAACACATGAATATGTGGGGTCCAAAGCTATTTAAACCACCTCATGTAAGATTTACCATTATGGCAGATACTGGTCTTCCAGGATTGATGTTACACACGTAGCTCATAATGTCTTGACATCAGAGAAAGAGTCTCTATAAGACAGAATCCACAGAACAGAGAAGAATGTAGAACCCAATTTGGAGATAAAACTCAGTGCCAAATCCTCAGATAAAAGCCTACTTATAAAAATGAAGTCCTTTAAGTTAATTATTTTAGGGAGAAATATTCTTGAGGTGGAGTTTTACCATGCTGCTCAGGCTAGCCTCAAACTTACACCAGTATCCCTGCTTCATTGTTCAAAGTAATGTGATTAACGATATATACTACAATACCCAGGTTTTGATTTGATGAAATATGGAAGTGTACTTTTATTCTTCTGTATTTGAACATCAGTTTTCTTGGCACTTTTTAATAAATCCTTTGCCATTGGCCCAAAGGTTCTTATGAGCATCTTTGTCCAAGATCATTGACTATATGTTTGATGAATCAGTGAACTGGAGAATATTAATTTAGTATATACCTAAAGTACAGTAGCTATTACACAAAATTGGGAGGGGATAAAAAGTAATTATAGCAATGTTAGCAAATGTTTTCTAAGTGGTACTATATTTAGAAAATAGTAAAATGCTTTAAATGACAAGAATCCAAGAAAAGAAAATTATTGAATAAAAATGGGAGTTTTCTCTTTCTGACCAGATCCTTTATCCCTCTCCCTGTCCTAAAGATATTTCACAAGGAAAGTTGAAATTAAAAAGCCTTAATTAAGAATGAGATGAAAATCTTCCAGTAATGAATTCTTTCTTAGTGGACCAAGAGTTGAACATGTGGTTAAACTTGTAATATGATTCCCATTGAAATGTAGCAACAGACCTTTTCTGAACTCAATGTCTTCAATATGATATAAATAGCTTTAATTCTTACAGTTGAAATATAATTTAGGTCTAAACACTTCAAAATTCAGAAGTGAGACAGGAAAGTAAATACGGACCGAGGACAAGGACAAGGCTCTGTTTGTTCCCTCTGAAAAGGACACCCTCATTTGTTATTCTGTCATCGTGTGCAGCATGTTTTCATCTGCAGGAGTCCTGACTGTGTTGCTGCCAACAAAGCATTCTGATTTGTCTCTCATTGCTTCTTTAAACTCGTTTAAATATCAATCCAGTTATTCTGGAATAGTAGCTTGATTTCGGAAATGAGTTTCTAGAGTGATCAGAATACTCAATACTTTGTTAAGTGCCAGATTTGAGGGTCACAGTCGAGTAGCATGAATAAAAACAAGAAAACCGAGCATGAAGAGATTCTGAATCTGTATTTGTTCTTTTTCCTGTCATTTATTTCCTAATATGGAAGCCATTATACTGAAAAAATAAAATTCTCTCTCTCTCTCTCTCTCTCTCTCTCTCTCTCTCTCTCTCTCTCTCTCTCTCCTTCTTTTGGAGAATCATTCAATCTTTTAGTTATATATGACATTTGAACAATGCTTCTTCCATCCCTCCATTCCTTTACCATAGTATGATAGCACATTCTGAACACATTGCAAAAGAGTGGACATAGACTTTCCATCACACCAACAGAGAGCAGTACTGCCTTGAGACTTTGATGGCCTACCATAGTTCATCACACCATGTGACAGAAATACCATTGTCCTTTGTGCTACAGCATGAGAAATCTGGGAACAGCTACCTTGAATTTCTTAGAGCGTCATTTACTCAAACAGGACAGTTTGCTACGACTGCTCTCTCACGGGCAATTTTGTGTTTGTGTTTTCCATGACAAAGTCTTCAGTACTTCATGAAACAACTATCCACTTTGAAAAAGATTGCAGAGAAAGAATTATTCTTTTTAAACATCAAATTTTTATGAATTGTAGCTGCTTTTTCTGTGTTACAGTGATAAAATGCAATGACCAAAAGCGACCTCAAGAAGAAAAGGTTTGTTTTCGCTCCCTACTCAAGAATGATTAAAATTGCATAACGATATAGAAGACTTGGCATGAAGGGAGGAAGAGAAGGCTGGCTGATAACATTGTATCTGTACACACGCACGCGCACACACACACACACACACACACACACACACACACACACACACACACACAAACACCAGAGAAAGAAAGGAAAGGTAGGAAAGGAAGAGGGAGCAATAAATCTTTAAACCCTGTCCCAAATAATATTTATCCAACAAAGCCACACCTCCTGAAGGTCCATAAACTCTTCAAACATTGCCACAAACTGGGAGACCAACTGTTCAAATGCATGAAATTATGGGGAACTTTACTCATTCAAAGCATCATATAAAGTAATGTAAATTTTGACATCTAGTGCTAACGTCGATGTAATTTTATGTGATAGATGATTTTTGGAAGTAGGTATTTAGTCTTCTTTTCCATGTTTCACATACAAAGTCCTTGTAACACAAAGGTCATTATTCAGTTTGCTTGTTCCACAGTGGATTTATCTGATATTGCATCTATTTAATTCTAATAATATGTTCATATACATTTTGTTCTTAATTAGATTTTTTTTTCATTTCCTGTTTCTTTCTCTGATCCCATTGGTTTCTTTCTTTTCTTTAATTGGAGACAGATTCCTCACTTCATACCATATATACTGATTGTAGTTTTCCCTCCCTCCACTCTTCCCAGTTCCTATCCACGTCCTCTCCCCCCTGGATCCACTCCTTTCCTGTATCTCATTGGAAAAGAACCAGCTTCTAAGATGGAACAGACAAACATGACAAAATAAAATATAATGAGATGACAGGAAAACTGTTGTATCAAAGTTAGAAAAAGCAGCTCAGGAGGAATCCCAAGAGCAGGCACAAGAGTCAGAGGCATATTTATTCTCAAAGTCGGGAGTTACATAAATATAATAAGCTAGTAACTACAATGTATTTAGAGGGGATCTGTTGCAGACCCCTGCAGGCCCTGTGTTTGCTGCCTTAGTCTCTGTGAATTCATTTGTGCCTGGCTTAGTTGATTCAGAGGGCCTTGTTCTCTGTTCTCCTGGTGTCCTATAACTCCTTTTTTCTATTCTGGCTCTTACAATTTTCCACTTATTCTTTCACAGGATTCCCTGAGCTCAGAGGGGAAAGACCTGATGAAGACTTCCCATTTAGACCTTATCTCTACATAATAACTGTCTGTGAATCTCAGTGTCTGTCCACATTGATTGCCAGAAGAAGCCCCTCTGATGATGACTAGATACGGCACTAATCGAGGACTATTGCAGAGTATCATTTGGAATCACGATATTGATGTTTTTATACCAGTAGTGTTTGGTTTTCTCCTAAGTCTCTGGGCTATCTAGACTGGTTGCTGGCTAAGAGTGAATACATACCTGTGCTAATGCATTTGATGCTCTGCCTGACTTTCTTTTCTACCAAGTTCAGTCTATATGGTTTTATGCTGATATCTTTGATCCAGTGGAGTCACGTATTTTACAGGATGGTTAAGTATGGATCTACTTGCACTTTTCTGCAAGAATACATGCAATTTCATTGTCACCATTTGTTGAAGATGCTGTCTTTTCCACGATGTATTTCTCTCCTATTTATGAAAAATTAAGGTGCCCATATGTAGGTGGAATTATGTTTCAGTCTTTAATTTGATTCCATCTATCAATATGTCCATTTTTATGTCAATATCATGTGGCTTTTATTGCTTTAGCTTTGAAATGCAACTTGAAATCAGGAATAGTGAGACCTCCAGCAGTTCTTATATTGTTCAGGATTGTTTTAATTATTTAGGATCTATAAGTTTTTATCACCTTTATAGGCATTTCCCTCTTTAGGTTAGGAAAATTTTCTTTTCTGATTTTGTTGAAAACACATTCTGGGCCTTTGAAGTGGGTTTATCTTCAATGCCTAAAGTTCTGTTTTTCATCTCTTTATCCTTTTGATGAACTTGCCTCTCTAGCTCCTGTTCACATTCCTAAATTTTTCATTTCGAAAATTCCATCAGTTTGTGCTTTCTTTATTGATTCTATTTCTAATTTCAGGTCTTGAAAGTTTTATTTATCTCCTAATACTGTTTGTTTGTGTTTTCCTGAATTTTTAAAGGGATTTATCAAGTTCATCTTTAATGTATCCTAGATGCTGATTTCTGGATTTGTCTTTGTTGAGTGGATGTTTTGGTCCCTGTTTTCTGTTTCCTCTATAAATTTTCAGAGAACGTGATGGCTGTGTCTCATGTTTTCCTGGTCTATTCAGGTATCTTGTTGATAAGAATACCTGCTGGTGTTGGAGGCTAGTTGATTGGGATGATCTGGGGGAAGGACGATTGGAGAAGGTCCTTGTGATCCACTGGACATTGTATCAGAGAAGAAAGAGTGACTACAGCAGACTTCTAACTACAGAGCTGAGGATGAGTCTTGGGTGAATGGATCTCAGGAGTAGTAGGAGAGGTTTGGGTTTGCCTTCAGCCTATTTGTTGTTCTGGGGGAGCAGCTGTTGCGTTAGCTGGGAGTGCCTGCTAATTGAGGTCGAAGGTAAGTAGGAGATGGTCTTTGTGATCCACAGAAGATATGGGAAGTGGAGAGGGGAAGCTGCATCTAGAATTCTGGTGCAAAATTAGAAAGAAGACTGTAGAATTACGTCTGGGAGAACAGAGAGACAGGAGAAGATCTGTGAGCAGGTAGTCTGCCCACAGATATTCTGGCAGGCATGGCCTAGGTTATGCCTGCTGAAGCTGTGAGCTGGGGTACAGAGAAGAGCTGGGGAAGAAAGGTTAGGAGGGGATGATCTGTGGGATCCACAAGGGATATGGGAAAGGGGAAGGGAATTCTGCAGCTGGTGGTCTGGTACAGTGCTAGGGACAAGACTGTAGGGTTGGGCCCTGTCTTCCCTTATTAATCTCTAGAATGTGATGGTTCCCTCAAATATTTTCAAAATAACAGGATTCCTGAACTGTCTACACAGTGACCATAGTAATTTTCTATGAAAATATTTCTTTCTAAAATGCATGTGTTGTAACTGAATATTTAGAGGTAATTCAGCCCTTTTAAATGAACAAGTTGGCCCCAACTTCTATTTATTCCAAAAATAATATGATATTTTCTTTATTTTTCTTATCAGTTTCATGTTTTTTTCTGTACTGACTTTGTGGTCAGGTCAAAACCTCTGCTTCTGGGTCATATCTTTGTCATCCATGGATTACTCATTTTATTGAACATAAAGGCAGCAATTTTATTTCCTTGCTCCTGTTTTAAATTTAATCAAATCATTTTGCTGCTTGAAAATAAAAATTTAAGTTATTGTGTAGTCAAATAGCTTCCATTGTTGATAGATCTGGCAACTTTTATTGGTTATAAGTTTTTAGTCAAATGAATGGAGATGTGACAAAGCCTGTCTTAGAAAATAAATAGGAAAGTATCATTTTTAACTTCACATCTAACCTCTTAATTACCACCCAAGTACACGTTAAATATAGCATGCCTAGGTCATCAACTAATTAATTTGAGCTTACTATAACAAAGAAATCTAAAAAAGCTTAAATTAAAATCTCTGATTGCCTAAAAGCAAAGACTCAGACCCCTCATATCTATCTATGATTCTGCTATACCCAATAAGTGTCTCCCAAAGTTATCATATCAAAGAGAGTGTACAGGAAAGAGGAGAAAGCCAGTAAAAGTAACACTTGATACTTAAACATCCTCACATAAAAGCTGAAAATTTATGACTTGATTGACTCAAAGAATGCATCTGAGAAATTACTCCACATTCATTATAGAGGCAGAGAAGAAATTGTGTACCAAGCTACAAGCTGCTCTGGTCATTTATTCCTTACACATAAAGGCACAAGAAATCTTCAAGGAAGGATAGCCTTCCAGGAAGGCTACACAAAGTTTTGTCAAGAAATTTTTTTTTCCAGGTCCAAGTTGTCAATGTGAATATAACAAAATATAAACTTCTCTATCAGTTTCTACAAATTCCCATGCAAATAAGCATATACTCAACACTTATTTCCCCATTACCACCCTCAGCTGCCCTCCCCACTTCCCTTTCTTCCTCCCTTACCATATCCCTCTATCCAGGCGTAGCAGTGAGAAAAACACAATAAATATTATAAAATGTAATAAAAACTACCAATAGAAACAGAATGGAAAGCGTGAAACCCACAGCAAAGATTAACTTCACCTAACTCCCTCCCACCAACTTCCCCAAGCCCATTCTAACACATACCCCTCCAGCTTGATTCTTGCCTATTCTTGTTACAATTTACTGTTAGTGCTATCTATACACACATGAGTATGTAGTCATCTACTAGGGTCTGGGTAACTTACCAGTAGCTCTTCCCAAAGACAAGTAGAGATCATCTATCTATTTCACAGGGAAATTATCATAAAGACACAGTTGCCTAAGCAAATATTTAGACAAATGTTTTAGAGCCTAAAATAAGATATATCTAGATTTTAAATTGCACTGCTTGTGACAGCATGCACAAAATCTTAAGCTCAAACCATGCAAAAGAGCAATATAGAGAAGTGGGAGTAAGAACAAAGTCCCACTTCCAACCAATACACTTCAATGCAAAGAATAACTAGCCTCGACTATGACTTAGCACATGTGTTGGACAGTCTCACACAAGATATGTCCAATTCAGTATAGTAACTATCTGGTTTTTTCTCTTAACAGTTTCTAATATCCTGACCTGCTCCACAATTAGCTATCATTACTTGTCATTTTCAAAATTTCAAGCAAATAAAATATATCTTCTTAGCCAAAATACCTAATTCAAGGGGAGTTAATCCTGTGAAAAGATTTTGGAAATGACCAAGCTATTTCAACTCATGTTAATGAATCCTTAAAAGTCTAAAAAGCAATAGTCAGTTACTTTTAGTAAACAGGTGAATCTATGACTTCTTTATGATCAGTAAACGAACCGTGTTGATAACCCCAAAACAATACTAAGCCAATCTTTAAGTGAAAAAATAATTAAATTTTATATTTAAATTGTGAATGCAAAGTTTTGTTTATTGATTTTTTTCTGTCTTCTCCATGGGTCTCATTATTTGCCCTATAAACCCTCATTGACATTGACTTTGAAGGTGAGCAAGATGGCTTGCTTGGTCTTTAAAAGCTTTCATCCAAAAGCATTTGTTCGAACTATAAGCTTCTGTTTTAGAGGTCAGATACTCTTTGATCTCCTCTGTCAGGGACTTCAATAGGTAGTGGCTGTATAGCAGTGAAGGCCACGAATCCCTTGCACTCAAAGTACTCATACTTAAGTAGAAGAAAACTTTAAAAGTAATTGCTATAATCTCAGATATACACAAAATGAAATTAAGAAACTGAAGAGGTAAGAATCAATTCAACTAATCAAACCAAAGGCTTCAGATAATAGATATCACCGTACCCAGAGGGGTATACAGTAATGACTTACATCTGTGTGGCACTTAAAGCACAAAGTACCTCGCATATGTTTCATTTTTCCTTAAGGAAAAGCATTCCTGATTTTTATATTGCCATTATTGTTATTATAGTTATCTGACAGGCACTTTATTACCTGGAATATTAGGATTCAGTTTCAGTTCTCTTAGGGTATAAAATTTAAAGGAAAGATAGAAAGCTTTGTGACAATAGGACCCTGTCTATACTACTGTAAGAAAATTATCCATCCTCTCTAAATCTTCATTGTTTAGTCTATAACATAATGCTCTCTATTCTTAGGGTTATATGAATTTCACTCGAGAAATCAAATGTATTGGAGGACTCTAGCCCTATGCTTAGGATTGCGACCCTTCAACAACATAGATTTTATTTCTTGGGTCAGATGCTGGAAGACAGAGTGATGGATGATAAACTAATGTCTTAGAAGAGAGATAGTGAAACAGTATGGAGAATAAATGGAAAATATCAGGGACCTCTAGGAAAGGACAATGGTTAGAAGTGTCTCCCAGTAGTCTAGCTATAAGATGAATGTCATAACTAAAGCACATGAAATGGAAAAAGAGTAGATTATGGGAGACACTCCTAAAGCAGAAATGTCACAAGAATGAACTTAACATTAATAAGTAAGAAAAGTGGGTGATACTGCCAAAAACTGACAGAATCATGGAAGGATATGATTGCTTCAAAGTAGATACTCAGTTTTATTTTAGATAATATTTTAGAGTGTGGGGCAGTGGGCTGTTCTGATAGCTGGGGTCCAGTAGAGCAGCTACCTTGGAACACCTGAGACCCACTGAGCAAAGTAAATTTGTTCACATGTGACAGTAGGAGGTTGGTGATAGCTTCTGAAACCAATGGCTCAGATTTTAGCCCAACCCCTCCACAACGGCCCCAGCAAGAGAAGTGTGTAATATTGGTCAAGCCCTCTTACATGCAAATAAAAATTCTCAGCCCAAACCAATGAGAGATAACTGCTGCCAAAATCTGAATGACCCTCAAAACTATATATATCTACGGTATCCAGGGAAGTAAAGCACGTGAAAGATCTGCTGCATGGTCTGAGCCTTTTGTTCCTAGAGCTGTAACACTTGGGAAGAGATTTGCTCTCCCAAATCACAGCCTGAAGCTATGCCGCATTCCTCACTAACTAGTTGGTCTCTTGGTCCAGCCTGACCAGACTCAGTACAGGGCAGCAGCGCAGAGAAACAGAGCGGTCTGGAAGACACAGCAGAGACCGCCTCATCCATGCTTGCTCTATTCCCTTGGAAAGGGCTCCTTCACCAAGCCAGGCCAGAGATTTCCGTGGGAAACCTCCGGCAATAAGACCCACATTAGAGAACTAAGAAGTTTATATGAAGAGATGTATAATTCAGAAAGGAAGTCAATACTGATATTTATATTGGAAAGTCAAGACTTGTAGGAGTTTATGAAACATGCTAAAATCAAGACCAACAGAAGAAAAAGGCTCAAGATATGAGAGATATAAACATTTAGGAAAAGGTCATGAGGCAGGGTAGAATAATCTAGAAAAGGCCTAAAAGTGTTTGCTAAGGTATTTGAAAAGCAAATAAAGATATGAGACATAAACCAATTAAAGAGATATTTATGGGGAAGCATCAAGAAATAAATCATATTAAAGATATCAAACATGTGCAAACTATGAGCACTTTGGCAAGCATCAAAAGCATCAGTGGGGTATATGATAAAAATAATTGGGATAAATAAGAGATATATTACTATTTATACATTTATACTATATATTACTGATATATAGCATATATAAATACATATATGGAGAAAAAGCATAGAAATAGGAGATAAAGTGTTTTTAATTAGTACTTAACAGGCCCATCTGAGGCTTACATCAATTTTGTGCAAAGTAGACACAACTCTAAAAGCGAGCACACAGGAAGTGTGCAAGGTGAAGTCCAGCTCTGTCATCCAGTAGTTTCTGTGTAGCACAGAGACTGCACAACCATGTAAAACAGTCCTTAGTGAGCAGTCTTCATAGTTGAAATGCAGGGCACAGGAAGTACACTGCTGGGACATTAATATAGATGGCATCTTCTAGAGACAGCGTGGAGAGCCTTGAAAGCCAGTGAGACTTTTGTATTGAATTTAGAAGACCATGGGGAACCATCCAGGACAGTGAGGTTCACTTAAGGAAGATGCGGCTGGCAGCCAAGTGGGGATGGGTGGGAGGCAGGAGCACAGATGGCTGGGCAAACCAGCTAGGAAGACACTTCAATTAGAGAGCACAGGTTCATTTTCTCTTTGATCTGGTTTAAGATATTTTAAATGAAACCTAGGGAAAAGAAAAGAAACAAAAGAGGTCAGGGAAAGAATAGTGTTTATCCACAGGAGCTTTAGTTCTTAAACTTTGAAAGGAATCAGCTCCTCCAGGAGCAAATTAGGCAGACACTATGGCAGGAAGTCCCACTCACCTGAGCAATGTGATTTAGTGCCTTGCCTTTCTACCTCTCTGAAGGACTAAGATGCTTTGAAGTGCTATTTGTAGTCCTTCCCTGGGGTTTTCTTGTTTCCTGATACTGGCAGATAAGTTGACTCCAAGGTCAGTTGATTACAAACAAAAATGTTAGTGAAAGCAGCTTGCATGGTATAATTTACACCATTGTTCAATTATTCACCTTAACTCATAAGGTGAAAGCTGCATGATTTCTACCCTCATGCCTGCTTTAGTATAAATTGTCTGGCTTTGAAGAATCCAAAGGGGCAAAATAATGAAGCAAAATTATAAGATTAGTAGGAAAAAGAATAGAAAATCAAGTCAATGAGGAAATTTTAAGGGTCAAACAGTATACACCCTACTCCGTTTGAATATCATAAGACATCCTCACAATCAGCTTATTATTTGCATTTTACATATTAAACACATCTAAAATTTGTGCATTTAATTTGTAAATCACATTAATGGCTTGAAAAGTCTGTCAAGTTCATATTAAAATAAACAGTATTAGCATATTTGCACAAAGATTTAAATGAATTTCCTAAGTCTAAAGAATTTACAGAAGTCAAAATTGATACAAATGACAGTGTAGAAAGACTAAGTTTCAAATCAATGTGTACAAAATGAAACTATACAAATAAATAGTTGCTTACTTTTATATACACTTACACATACATATATATCATCTACACATATACACACATATACATATCCATATGCATATGAAGTTGTATACAAATCCAGAGATGTAAGAGATTGATGGGGGAGGTGAGAGGTGTGTGGGAATGTAGATTGTGGGAGTGGGTGTGTAGATGTAAGTGCATAGATATGTAGGGTGAGGGTGAGGAGTGTGGGTATGAGGAGTAGTGTGGGTAAGGGGGTCATAGCTTATAACTTCCAGCCAAAGCAACAAGAGATAAAATGTACCTTCCATTCTCCTTCCTACAATAACTGAAGATGTAAACAACAGAAACAAGAAATGTTAGTGAGCTACTGCTTGTTGCATTAGCAGAGGTTTTATGCTGAGACAAAAGCAAGAGTAGAATTTAAAAGGCTTCATCTGAAGAGACAGAACTAAGACTCTGGGGAGATTAAAACATCCCAAGTATACAAAAGAAAGTAGCAGTAGGTATAGGGGTCCTCAGAAAGACCTTGGTCCATCCAGAAGACCTTGTTTCAAATCCATCTTAAATAATGAACATTCAACAAGGCACAAGTCAGCATATATGTGAAAGAATTGCCCACTGCTGGAAAAAGAAATTCAGAAGCATGCATCACACATGCCCCAAGAAGCATTCCTGTTCTGATGAATCAGACTGTAACACCCCATAATTCATAGAGCATTGGTATCTGACTTCCACTTCGTGTTTGTGTGATTAAAATCAAAATAAAAAAAAAAAAACCACAGGAGAAAACCTGACAAAAGAAATTTAAGAAATAAGGGGTTTATTTTGGTTATAGTTGCAGAGGGATGAAATCTATTATGGTAGGGAAGATGAGAAAGTAGATAAAGAATTCACAGAGATAGAAGCATGAGGACAACTGGTCACTTTGTATCCACACTTGGGAAGCAAAATCTAGGCCAAGACTACTAAGTCTCAAGACCTACCCACAGTCATTTACTTGCTGTCAAAAGTCTATTTACTAAAGGCTTCACAGCCTTCTCAAACAGTACCACTATCTGGAGAATAAATGTTCAGATAGGTTGAGCCTACATAGGGCACTTCAGATTCAAACTACACTTGGGTAGAGGAGCACCCTGGAAGAACCTAAACCAAGATATAGAATTAACTCTGAAAGAGAATTGTCCCAAATCCACCGCAGGTCATTTTGTGAATTGTCACATCCTAGGGGAGCAAATGTTTACAACTAAAATCAAAGAAGATTTGTTAAAAACAAAAGTACCCATTACCAAGAAAAACAAAATTTGTAACCCTTTAGTTCTCACTAAAAAATAATCCGATGTGGAAAAATAGCTAGAAAGTACAAGCAACAGTAAAGAAAAATAATTAATTAATTTTATTAATTCATAATTGGCGTGGATAGTTGTGGTGGTTTGAATACGCTTGGCCCAGTGAGTGGCACTATTAAGAGGTGTGGCCTTCTTGGGGAAAGTGTGGCCTTCTTGGAAGAAGTGTCACTGTAGGGTTGGGCTTTGAGACCCTCCTCCTAGCTGCCTGAAACACCTTTTCCTATTTGCCTTGTGAACAAAATATAGAACTCTCAGCTTCTCCAGCACCATCCCTGCCTGGACACTACCATGCTTGCAGCCATGTTGTTAATGCATTGAACTTCAGAACCTATAAGCTAGACCCAATTAAAGGTTGTCCTTTATAAGAGTTGCCTTGGTCATGATGTCTCTTCACAGCAATTGAAGCTCTAAGATAGTAGTAGAATAAAAGGCCAAAGACATTGAAACTTTAATTGCAGATCTATTTGATATACCAAGGAGTTGAGTAAAAATACGAGACTAAGAATGTCACAAATTAAATTTCCATTAAAAAGTATGCCAAAAGATAAATTCACAGGATTAATGGCTGACACAAAATTTCAGAGAAAAGACTAATGATGTATAGGAATAGAAACAATCCAAAAATAACATATGCAGAGGAAATAAAGGAATTTTTAATGAATTAATAACATTGAACGATAGTACAGCTGTAGCATTTCTTTGGGATTTTTGTTGTTGCTACTGTAGTACAATGTTGATTGGAGCTTTCAAAGAATAGAGTGCGAACAAATAATAATCAAATAAATAATAACTAAAATTTTACAGAATTAAAAACAATGTTAAACAATATAAATTCTGCAATGACTCCCCTAAGTACAATAACATGACAAATACTATATCGCTGGATATCATTTCAAAATATACAAGCCAGCCCTGAAGCAAAAACCTTGAAAGTAGTCATAGAAAATAGACATTAAGTAGTGAGAAACAGATCTAAGAACATCAGATTGTTTTCATCATAAAGAACACAAGTGTGAAGACACTTAAGCAGAAGGTTAGCAGTACTGACGAAAGAAAGGGCTATCCACCTAGTCCTCTACAATCAGGGAAAACACTTTACCAGACATAAAGGCAAAATAAAAAGGGTATTAGGTTTGGCCACTGGTTCAACTTTGAGTTGAGACAATTCATCTATGTGCACTCCAACAAATGTAAATGGATGTTGTTTGAGAATATCTAGGTTACTTTTCCTTTCATTGTGATAAAAAATACCCTAGCAAATGCAAGTGAAGGACAAAGGGTTCATTTTTGTCTCATAGTTCTAGTGCATAGTCCATCACCATGGGTACATCATTCAGCAGAAGTCACAGCACATTCATTGATTCAGCTAGTCACATCATATGCACAATCAGGAAACAGGGACGTGAGAGTTTACTAACTTTCAGCTTGCTCTCTTCATTTTATACAGCCTAGGAGAACAGCCAGAAAAGAATAGCATCCATGATGGGCAGGTCTTCCACCTCCCACCAGTCAACCTAACCATAATCCCCAAAGGCATGCACAGAGTCCTACCTCTCAGTCACAGAATGTTCTGTAAAGCTGACAATTACCACTACTGAACAATAAAGCAAACAAACAGCAAATCTATGATTTTACCAATAGGCAGTATCACACATTGACTAAGAACGCAGAATCTGGGAATAGCTTGAGAGTCTCTGAGCTATGTGAAGAAAATATCTAATTAAAAAAAAAAAGAGAAAAAAATTCCTCTACAATGTCATTAAATACACTTCCAAATTTTTAACCTAATTTCTTCTAGATTGATATATTTTATTACTTTGAGGGCTAAAATCTTTAGTATAGTATCTAATGAAACTTCTTCACAATCACACAGGGGAACACCCTTCAAAATTTAATATTTACAAAAACCCTCAGTGATAGATACTAGCATTATTATCAATTTAAACTTTTGAGAAAACTGAAGCCCCCAAATGACATTGTAGAGGAATTTTTTTATCTTTTTTTTTTAATTAGATATTTTCTTCATTTATATTACAAATGTTATCTACGTTACTCATTTCCCCTCCAAAAACCCCTCTGTCCCATTCCCTTTCCCCCTGCTCAACAACCCATCCTCTCCCACTTTCTGGCCCTGGAATTCCCTTACACTGGGGCATAGAGGCTTCACAATACCAAAGGCTTCTCCTCTCATTGATGTCCCACAAGGCCATCCTCTGCTACATATGCTGTTGAAGCCTTCTTGAGTCCCTCCTTGTGTACTCTTTGGTTGGTGGTTTAGTCCCATTTATAAAAATGATGAATTCATAAAATTCTTAGGCAAATGAATGGAACTAGAAAATATCATCCTGAGTAAGGCAACCCAATCACAAAAGAACACACATGGTATGCACTCACTGATAATTTGATATTAGCCCAGAAGTTCAGAATACCCAAGATACAATTCACAGACATGAAGCTCAAAAAGAAAGAAGACCACAGTGTGGATCATTCAGTCTTTCTTAGAAAGGGGATCAAAATACCTATGGGAGAAGATACAGAGACAAAGTTTGGATCAGAAAATTGAAGGAAAGGCCATCTAGTGACTGTCCCACTTGGGGATCCATCCCATATACAGTTACCTAACCCAGATACTATTATAGATGCCAACAAGTACTTGCTGACAGGAGCCTGATACAGCTGTCTCCTGAGAGGCTCTG
>JADRCD010129463.1:0-11153 GCA_019843815.1 Montemys delectorum | reverse complement strand
AGAGTTAGCTAGTCAGTTGTGCTATATGGAGGTTTCTCTCCTCTTGAGGAAGTGTAGATGCTAGCTGAGAGCCACAGGGGCATGTCTGTGAGGGCAAGACAGGTACTGCCTGAGTCCTAATGGAAGATGAGAGAATGGAGGTGTAAACTTAAACATCAACAGCGAAACACAACACCTTCTATTTAAAGGGTTGGCGGTAAGAAAATGTGTCTTGTGAGCAAACTCGGGAAAGAGTCGGACTGAACGGAGTTGTGTGAGTTGAGAAGCCGTCCGACGACAATGGAGATCAGACAGGAGACTGGGTTTGGGAAACAGGACAGGTATAGTTTGCAATGTGTAGCATTTTAGTGCCGGAGGATGTCCTGTTGATGGGTTTGATATTGCAACTGGTTGATCCTTAAGTGTGGGAAATGGACTTCATGGGTAATACCCAAAATTAATCTGTAAGCATTATCTTGCCCAAAGACCAGGTAACTTCCTGGAATGCTGAGAGATATAGTTCTTAAAAAATGACAAAGCCTCTAGGGAAAGTACCACAGCCTACAGGTTTGCCTTCATAAACCCCTTCTATAGTATAAGTCTCAGGGTCATTCAGCTGGGAAATTCTAGGAACTGTCCTGAACAAAGTCCATCTCTTGGTCAGTATTTAATAGTTAATAAAGCTTGCTTCAGAATGGTGGAACTGTGTTTTCCCTGGTGAAGCTCAAGACTAACCTATGCTGTAAAGATACTAGTGTGAATAGTAGTATCTCTACACCTTGCAAGAACTAGAGGCTACGCTACCGGCAACTTCTGTATCTCTTCCTTCGCCCAAGTCTCTCCACAGCCCCTTGGGAGACCCTGCACAGTGATGATGGTGGTCCTGAGCCCCAAACTCATCTCAGTGTTTCCTGAGATCAGCACTTCCCTAAGCTCTAGCCTTTACAGGTTGCTCCGTTGTGGCCATGCTCTGCTTGGTGCTACCTTGTTATTCAATGATGTGAACGATCAATGTAGGACTCTAAGCACAGAATGACCACTTCCTAAGTGTGAGCTGTCACAGTTAGGGCCATCTCTTTGAGACTTATTTTCCTCCTCTGCAAAGTAGAGGGTCACTGGGCAGGCTCATAGGTATATTATGAGGAGATAAATATTTAAAACGAAACAACAGCACAGTGTCCTCCACCATGGGACTGATATTGCTATCTATAATAAATATTAACAGAAGTAAGAAATTTCCAGGAGAACTCTCCGTTTTGTTGTCTTGCTTTCTCACCCTCCCACATGCATCCTGCCTCCAGCGAAAGTTCCCTCTGCTTACCACCACTTCATCCAAAAGCGGCAGAAAATTAAGCCTCCTAGACGAGCAAAGCAAGCCTTTGCTTCGCCGTTCTCTCCAGCGGTGTCTGGGCTGAGAGGAGCGTTTGGCTGCGATAGCATCATTTGCTCAGCCATAGAAAAGGGCACGCTCCTCCAGTGGGGGAAGCCCTTCCCACCCCCTCCCCCAGAAGTCCAGGCTTACACTGTGGGAGCATGTCCTTACAGCTCTATAGGGTTTAAACAATGTTTGCCTCCAAGTTTTGAACTCAGCTACGGAGTCAGAGGGAGAAACGCCCCCTTGTGGTCTCTTGTAAACCTGACCCAGTCAAACTGGGGAGAGTCTGCACTCAGCTTACCACTAGGGACTGTGAGGGCCACCAGCTGGCCAAGTTCCTTCCTACTTCAGCTGGTCATGTGATGTCCCTAATGAAGCTTCCTTCCTAAGGTCACATAGCAGAGGTGTGTTCTGACGACTCCCCCTTCCCTCAACCCCTTCCCCTCCTCTGCCCCCCACCGTGGGTTCTGTTTGCCAGCAGAAGGCCGTGCCTGGATTTTTACCACTATATCTTGTTTGCTTTTGTCTTGTTTTCAGTGGGCTCTCCCCGAAGTCCTGTGAATAAGACCACCTTGACCCTGATCAGTGTCACCAGCTGCGTGATTGGCCTCGTGTGCTCTTCTCATGTCAGCTGCCCTCTTGTTGTCAAAATCACCCTACACGTCCCCGAGCACTTGATTGCTGATGGTGAGCTCATTCTGCCGGGGATGGAACGGCTTCTTCAGTAGTTGGTGTTTTTCAAGCTGGGTAAAAGATGGAGAAACCAAGGGTCACTATGGTGGGGAGAAGGGACATGCCCCAACGCGTAAGATCGAGGTTATGGCTAGATTGTACACAGATGATCTCAGAAATTGAGCAAATGAAAAGCTTAACAGGTCATCTCCAATACTCTATGCACATTGTCTGTAAATAATCTTCTATTTGTAGAGAAATGCAAAGCACAGTGTCTATGGACGTGTAGACATCATGGTCTCTTACCATTTGAGGGAGGAAAAGCTAACAGGGCAGTAGAGGTGTTTAAGGATTGGCCGTGCTTTGGCTTGTTTTGTCCAGGTGATAGGACTGTTAACTGCATTAACTTGTTACAAACCTAGACCTCAAAAGTAATAATTTACCTTCATACAGGGGGGAACCCCCAAAAAATAAGGGACTCCCGTAGGTTCTGAGAGTCCCTGAATCATTCAGGCCCACAGCCTCTGATTGACTTGTTAATATCTGCTCTCCTTGTTGCTGCAAGGTTGGAAACAGGTGGGGAGTGTTCACGGTGTTAGAGGACCTACTATTTTATAGGAGGCGAAGATAGGAGGCGCATCCTTGTTGCCTGGATCAGCGCCAATGCCTTGTGGCTGGGTCTGACGGAGCCATGCCATGGCCCCCACAGAGCCACTCTGTCCCGCTATGCCTGAGGAACACTCCTACAATACGAGATGAGGCATGGCAGTAGGCAATGCTATAGCTGGAAGGGTTAATGGCCCTGGCCTCACAGTAGTCGATATGACTGCAGGACCTCCATCTGCCATTCCCTTGTACTGGTAATAATGGTAGGCTAGGATTGGTGGAAGTGATGATACTGAATTAGGACGTGCCCTGCCTCTGGTGACTTGTGCCCAGGTATTGTGTGTGCCTCTGTAGACATGCTTCTTCTCTGTCACCCTGTAGGGAGCCGCTTCATTCTGCTGGAGGGGAGCCAGCTGGATGCCAGTGACTGGCTGAACCCTGCCCAAGTGGTTCTCTTCTCTCAGCAGAACTCCAGCGGGCCCTGGGCCATGGACCTCTGTGCCCGGCGGCTCCTGGACCCTTGCGAACACCAATGTGACCCCGAAACTGGTAGGCGGGAGCACCGGGCAGCGGGTAACTGTCAGAGAGGGCGCATGCCTTTTGCAATCATTCTCTTGAGATTCAGACCATCTTGCCCAATTCCACTGTCCCCTTTTCATCTCAAGCGTGGACCATGACCATGCATGCATAGCACCATTTGATTGAGTCACTGAGCATAAAAACATGCAAACCTGGGCAAGGTCTTAACTGCAGCCTTACCCTGCAAAAGCCAGTTTGGATAACTTCCACAGTCCATTTTGTCATTCTCTAGCTACTGTGACTATTTATGATTGCAAAATTAATTTGTTTAGTATAAAAAATAGTACAGAAGAAAATGATAATTGTCTAATTTTTTTGTCTCCTATTTCTGACTCTTCATGTCCTTTCTTTCCCTTACTAGTCTAGGCATAGTTTTTTTTTTTTTAAAAGATTTCCTGGAAGCATAGGATGTCTAGTTGAGTTTTCCTGAATTTGTTTCCTTAATATTCTATAAGACTTTTCCATAATCAAAATGCTCAGTACCATTTTAATGGTCATTTGCTGTTGTATTGTACACCATAGTTCATTTAAACAGTCTCATTGCTTTGAATTTAGAAGGCTTTAGATTTTTTTTTTAATTTTTATAAATACTATTAAGACAAACCTCTTAACGAAGAAAAGTGGAGCACATAGGAATTTATCTCTCTTCCAAAGAACTTTATAGATAGATCACTACCCAAAGGCTGCTGACATGTTTAAGTGGGTGACTCTGTCACAAAAGCAGGACTAGGGAAGTTCTGAGTGAGGCTCAGGCTCAGGTAGTGTAGAGTGGAGCGGCTGCCTCACTCCTGGAGCGTTGCATGCCCAGGAGCCCAGGTCTGTATGCCAGGCAGGTTTGCACTTTTGTGGTAGGATGGCTCTTTACTATTCTTATTACCCTGACAGAATATGGAACAGAAAACAACTTAGAGGAGCGAAGATCTGTTTTGGCTCATGGTTGAAGGAAACACAGTCCATTCTGGCAGGGAAGACAGGGCGTATAGGGTTCTATATGGTGGAAAGATGGCTTACTACATCTTTATGGACCAGAGACCCTAGCTGAAAGTGGAGCTAGCCTAGGTGCTTTAATCCTTACCTCTACTCCTATGGCCTACGCCTGCCAGCTAACCCTTATGTCCAAAAGTGGCCTTCCAGTGCCACCAACTGGGGAGCAACTAGCTGGAAAAAAAAGTCACATTTAAGCCATAGTAAGAGGTTCATATATAGTAGCCACTACAAAAAAAAAAAGAATTTTCAGGAGCTAGAGTACCACTGGTGAAGCCCTACTGGAGGAGAAGTGTAACACTATAGAACAAAGGAAAGGGTCATGAACCAAATCCTCAAGATCTCTGTCATGTGTAACTCCTGAGACAGGCTGGGGGTGGGGTGTATCTTCAGAAAGTTCAGTTCAGGAAGGTCTTTCTACAGATGTGGCCCAAGACATATGATCTGTATTTAGTTGTAATCCATTATTAAATCCCTTTGAGAAAGTAGCAGGTAGCTGTGACATCTAAAGTTCATGTTCTGAGGTTTCAAACTTATTTTTTCACGTGGGCCCGTCACAGAGATTCTAGGTCCCCATATGGAAGAGAAAGTACAGCACTTTCAACATCTGATGTCTAAGTCGGTGCTTGCTTGCTGTCCCTCCTACACTGTCAGGCAAACACCAAACCAAACAGATGGGCTGTGCACTATGCCCAAAAGCTAGTGTGCTTGGAAGAAATTAAAAAGAGCTCATCTCAGAGGTGGGAACTCTCCATGTAGCAGCGCTGGTCTCGGGTATCCTCGTTCTCCAGCTGCTTAGGATTAGGAGGATTTGGGACAGTCTTAGATGTTAAACTCACTTCTGAGAGCAACAAGATCTCTAGAGGATCTTACATGTTTCCTTTGGCCTTGAAAGAAAATCAAGGCCTGCAGTTACTTGAGGAAAGGAGGGAACTGCTGTTCTACACTTGGAAGGGTTAGACATGCTGCCTCCTTCCTTAGATAACGTTTAATTATCTGGGCCTGATTTGCCCAGAGGCACGTGGCTACTGACAAGGAGAGTTTGTGTTTAGCCTATCATGAAGTCCAAGCAAAAATAGGGTTGTTAAATGTAACATGAACTGCTCAGGTACGCTGGGTCCAACATGTTCGTCATTTAACATTTTAGGAGGTAACCTGGACTCAACTAGCCAGGAAGCTAGTTGTCTATACAGAAGTCTCATATCTCTACCCTAGCCCCTTGCAGATATCTAATTTCTAATCCTTCCTACAAAATGACTGTGGGAAGCCCCTCTCTTGCAAATGGTTTCCCGGTATCTCTAACAACTAATGAATTTCCAACTGGAAAGTTACAAGGGATACTAAATATAAGAACCCCAGCCCTGCAACAGAACTAAGGGATAGCATCTTCCTTTGGTGTGGCATCTGAGAAATGATGCTGTGGAGCCTTTCGTTTTCATTAATGCTGGGATTGGAACCCGACCCACCCCCTGTGCTGCTTCTCTCTGCACATGTGATGATGTGGTCATCCCACACGCTCATCACTAAGAAACTTTATCGCCTCCCACACTCCATCCTAGGAGACTTTCTCCAAAGAGCTGAGTGTGGGAATTGGCTTCTCGTCAAGTCGACGTTATTTTTTGCAATCCTCCAGCTAGCTTACTTGGAAATGTCACAGTGTTGGGACATGTGCTTTCCCAGCCGAGCTGAGGGGTCTGCCCATATGGATGCACAGGGCTGTGCAAATGCACTTGTGTATTTTTTTTTCACGCAGACACACGTACCCATAAACACACAAGCACACAAACACAGATGCTCAGGCACTGCAAAGGAGCAGCCCCTTGGTGCCTGTAGCACCCCTTAGGCAGCTTTCCTAAAAAGTGTCCCAAAGTTAAGTGTGTATTTACCCATTACCTGCATGGGACTCCACACTACCAGGTGTGAGAGACAGAAACATGGTCTTCCTCCATCAGATGCCCACATCCTCCTCCCCACAATCTGTAGATATGTGATGTTACATGATACAGAAAGGTTAAATGGCACATAGAATTGAAGTTGCCTAACAACTAGTGTCATAAAACCAAGATTAGCCTAGATTATCTGGATGTCCCAGTCCTGTGGCAATACTTCTCAAAAGTAGATATGAAAATAGGTTAAAGTCCCAAGATGAAGGAATGATTCATTAAGCTACTGTAAACTTTAAAGACAAAGGGCAAGTCATGAATCAGGCATGCAGACAACCTTTAAAGAAAGGGAGCAGGTTCTCACTTGCAGCCTCTAGAAAGAAGCAGAGCCCCGTAGAACCCACATTGGTCCCCTCTGGCCCATATTGAAGTGATGTTGTTTTAGAAACATGAGTTTGAAATCAGCTACAAATATACCAAAAGAATGACAAAACAGCTAAAGCAGAGAACCCTGTTATACTCCATCTTCCTATACGCCCACCATAATTCTAGAACTTGTAAAGATGTGTGAGGGCCTGTGAAAGAGTTGGGGTTATAGGAAACTTGCTGGTTCATTCCAGTTCCAGGCTTCCTCTCCACTTATATTCTAACACCATGTTACCTGGAAGGGACTGAGCTCAGAGACCGGCCTGGACAAGAGCAAACTAAACTGGTAAAGGTTCTTATAATCATCGCAGCTCCTCAGACCTTCCTGTTATATGCAGGCATGCCTGAAAAACGAGAGACCTTCATACCTTTGTAATTTCTCCTAAGCATTGTGGTCATCTCCTAGTAGGTATCAACTTCTGACGAGTCAGTCCTAGTACCTGGTTTGGGAAAGATTTAGGATACTTGTAATTAGGTTCAGACTTGCTGATGTCTTCCCGCCATACACTGTGGACCATCTCCTCACTGCTTTGTAATGTCAGGTGGAAAATGTGTGGGAAAATGTTTTCAGCAAAAAAAAATTGTGCTAGGCAGTGTTTATCAGGAGCCTAGCATGTTATTGTCACTGTGATTTGATTAGACAATCAAAGCTTCCTGCACAACCCTACAAAGCAGACAGTGTTTTTTATCTCCACTTTAGAGAGATGTTGACAAACTGGTTTCACACCCTTGCTCAGTTAATAGTCCAGCTGGACTGTAAACTCAGAGTACATAGCAGAATATATTGTATCAGAATGCATATATCAGAAACCCTATTTCTGGTCATTTTGTAATGTTTCTTCCCATGTTGTCCTTCTGGAAGAGCACCTAGATGGAAGGCTTAGGGTTACTCTCTTCCCTTTTGGGTGGCTATTGACAGCTTCAGTTTCTGACAAGACCTTTTGCCAACCTTTGCTAATCTCCTTGCCAACGTCACCAGACTGGCCCCTCCCCACCCCCAGGAGCATCTCTGGTCAAGTTGGAGAATCACAAAGCATTAAGGCTTAAGCTTAGTGTCTGCTAGATCCCCAGGCTGACTTTACCTAAGGGTAACATTTTGTGGTTGTTCATTGGCACTTTGTTTTCGGACAACAGGCTGCACAGTTTCATTGGCTTTTCTTTCTACTCATTCCAAGCTTTTGTTCTGCAATCTGAGCAACTGTGGAGATCTATTCCTCAGCCACGTCAATTCCGACCACAGCCTCCACCGCCTTTTTTTTTCAGGATAGGTAGCTTTTTTTATGTCTGCAAGGAGAACAGGCATCCAAGGAGAGTCAAACTTGAATGTTTTAACGTCTATATAATATAATTTATTCTCAAAAGTCCTTTCTTTCCAAGATTATTCCATGTCCAACACAACCAGGTCAAAAGTATCAACCAGCTTTCCAAAATAATTCAGCATCAAACTCTACTTGCTCTGTGCCATTGCCTGCCTCTCCCTCTCTCTCTCTCTTTCTCTCTCTCAGAATTTTTAACCCAATTTAGTAGGAGAGCTCAGTCCCCACGTTGCTGCTATAACCTCGATTGCATACTTATCACAGATTCTTTTCTGCTACTCCATTACACTTTCCTTTGGGATAACAAGTTTTGGCAAGCTCCGGGGTCATTCAGCCCTGGGCATGGCTCTCTTCTGCTAACTTCCAGTAGTAGGGAATTACCAGGCAATTTGATGTTACTCACATCTGGTTGAAAATTTTCTTTTTTAGACAAGGGACAACCAGTCCTATTTAATAAAGGCCAACCTCTACCTGAAACAGTGTGATAACTCAGGGCTTTGGGCCTTGATTTGGGTTTACAATCTAACAAATGAGGTGATTTCAGTCAAATCTAAGGACCCTTAGCTTCAAGGTCTTTCTTAATCCCTAAATGAGATTTGTAACTTAGTCATTCAGCTGTAGGATGGGAAATGACAAAAGGTCCTATTCACCATACCAGGTGGCTCATGGTGTTTGTCCTCCTGGTATCAAACAAAAGTACACCTAAAGGTCGCTATCCCTTGCACCCTTGCAAAGGGCTTTCTTTTTTGACAGTGTGATCCACAAAATAGCTCAGTAGCCACTGTGACATGTTACGCTCCCCTGGCTGGGCACTTCTCCGTGGCCATGGCACATCTTTCTGTTGGATTCCTATGTACACCACCACAGAGTCAGCACCTCATGTGTTCCCTGCCATCTGTCACGGCAGATGCAGAGACTGTAACACTTCGGCTTAGGAGGGCATCCAACACCCTCGTGGGGTCTTTAAAATTCACAGCTAACAGTCGGAGTCTGTGCTTACATGAAACCCCTCTTGAAGTCAAGATTTAGCAGTTGGTTTCTATAGTAACGTTCCTCATCAAGTCTGAACTCCTTGCAGTATATATGGCCAAACTGGTTTGAGGAGGAATGAGGAAGAGGGAAGTTTGGTGGATTCCAGAAATGAGGATCTGTTGAGAGGCAGATTTTGGATATCCCCAAACTCTAGCCTGGTATGTTTGAAAATTCCTGATTCTCTGACTTAGGGCAGCATATGCCATTATATGGGGAAAAGCTTTATCTGTTGTCAGCAGTGTGTCCCCACATGGTAATGAGTGATGGAAGCATCATGTGGAGATAATGACCATGAAGGCAATTTGAGGAGGTAAATGCACTGTACAAATGGTAGGTATTTACGTCATTAGGAAAATAGGTCTCTGCTTGAACTCAGAGTTGTTGCTGAATTTATTTTTATATGTTTTGTGGTAACCAGATATCAAATGTAGAAGAAGATACTCTTTTATTGTTAATCCTTAATTCTAGACAAGGTGTCCAGCTGAGACTATTGTCATTTTGTGTTTTTGTTATTTTGTTTTTCTTTTTGAGTCAGGGTCTCATGTGGTCTGGGATGGCCTCAAAATCACTATGTAGCTGAGAAGGACCTTATGCTGTTGACGTTTCTGCCTCTACCTCCCCAGAGCTAGGTGGGGTTACAAGCATGCTCTATCATGTCTAGTTTATGTGGTGCTAAGGATTGAACCCAAGATCGAACATTGCTGGGCAAGCACTTTAGCAACTGAGCTACATCCCAAGGTCCAGTTGAGACCAATCTGAGAATCAAATAGATGCACTTGATACTTTAATATGATAACATCCTGCTGCTTCTTAGCATCATATTCTTACCTAATTGGCAATGAGAGCAATCAGGAGAGTACATTTCCCAAAAGAAAAGACACAGTTGAGCATTTAACCCATTAATTGGCTTAGATATCTTGACAATGTGGGTCATTGTGGGTCAGAAAAGAGAACATTTGTTTATTTATTTAGTGCATATCTGTAATATATTCCATGTGTGCACATATATGCAGGTGTATTTATGGGTGTGCTTGTGGAGTCTAGAGATCCACTTCAGCTATCTTCTATTACCGTCTATCATTATTTTAAAAATTGACACAGGGTCCCTTATTGAATCTAAAGTTCAACCCTTGTGGTAGATTGGCTGACTGTTGAGTTCTTTACTCCCATCTGTCTCTACCTCAAGAGCTAGTATTACAAGCATTCACTGCCATGCCTGGCTTTTACGTGGATGCTGGAAATCCACCCTCATATTCTTACACTTGAGCAATAAACACTTTGAGCTATATTCTCAGTTAAACATTTTAATTATTTAAAGTTTGAGCCACAGTTTGATGGTTAATATTGATTGTTAACTTGACATAGAAGAGACAAGCCTCTGAGTATGTCTATGCTAGTTATGTAGATGAGAATAATTGAGGCAAGAAGACCTGCCATATATATAACAGGCACTGTTCCAAGGACTAGAGTCCTGTACTGGATAAAAAAGATAAATCCAACTGAGCGCCAGCATTTATTGTCCTTCGTTTCTTGGATGTAGATGAAATCATGCCACCATGACGGACTGTAGAGATGAGCCAAAGTAACCCATGAATTGCTTTTGTCCACTGTTTGCCACAACACAAGACAAGCAATTAATCCCCACAGCAACTATGTAAAGCCTACCTGTTTGAGATCAACATTACCCTTGGAGTTTCTCCTTTCTTTGAAATTCTTAAAGCATAAAGCCTTATTCTTCATTTACTTAAGTCTGGAACCTGCTTTTAAAATCTTATTTATATTTCCTTTTATCAGAAAGTGACCATCATTGGCAGGCCTTATCACTGGCCGCCTAATTTCAAGCTATATTTGTGATGTTCCACTTTAAGCTACATGGGCATTTGTAGCTATAGCCCAGTACCAGTGAAGGTAATAAATGTGGGCATGAAGTAGGTCAGTAGGTTCCAATATAGCATGTGATACTAAGGTCAGAATTTGCCATATATGAAACAATGTACTGATCTCAAATACTCTTTAGATTCTTCTAAAACTACAAAGTAACCCATTTTTATTGCACCCCCAAGTACGTGGAGCTGACTGTGGTTGGGATGGAGGTCAAGTAGCTGTTAGTTGGTATAGAGGCCCTGAGAGGCAACAGCTTCTGGGTAGTTCTTAAAATGCATGAGCAAAAATCTGAAACAAAAATTGGCCTACTCACACAGTTCAGACTCTTCTCCTCTATTGGAGTCATTCCCTTCCCTTCTTATTAAGTTTTATCTTCATAAAGAGGAAATAGCATTTAAAGCTGTTGTTCTATTTATA
>JADRCD010129455.1:0-13388 GCA_019843815.1 Montemys delectorum | reverse complement strand
TCCTCACCTCTCTCTCTCTCTCTCTCTCTCTCTCTCTCTCTCTCTCTCTCTCTCTTTCTCTCTCATATAATGTATACACACACATACACAATATATATATATACATATGCCTCTCTTATACAATAATAGATAAAATAAAATAGGTTTAAAAAAGAAAGTGAAGAAACAAACAAACAAAAAAAATATGAGGCAGTGTGGTGGTGGCACATGCCTTTAATCCCAGCACTTGGGAGGCAGAGGCAGGCAGATTTCTGAGTTTTGAGACCAGCCTGGTCTACAGAGTGAGTTCCAGAACAGCCAGGGCTACACAGAGAAACCCTGTCTCAAAAAAAAAAAACCAAAACAAACAAACAAACAAACAAACAAAAGAAAATAAGAAAGCCCTAAAGTCCTTTGCTAAATGCCATTGTGATTATGTGTTGACTTCCATAAACCATAACAGTATGTGGCAGACTCTTCAAAACCCATGCACTCTGCAGAAGTCTAACTAAGAAATGTGGTGACTCCTAGGATAGGGATATTTCAGATGCAATCCCATTACAACGGACACTTAATACAGTATTTGACATTTGATATAATTATGTCACATCAGCACAGATAGAGCCTTATGGGAGGCAAAAAGGCATGCTGTGAGTATTAGACAACCTTTATAAATATGTCCAATTATTTAAAATTCAAAGTTGTTTAGTTGAGTCTCAGTGGATATGTCTAAACAACACTGTAATACCTAGAACTCAGGAAACATAGCAAAAGATGGATTTGGGAGAGTATCAGAGCCAGAGGATCAGAAAGTTAACTGTGAGAGTCTGTCTCCTGGGAGTGCAAGTAGTTACACCCTTAAAGTCTCACAAACATGGCTACCTAAGCATGAGCTGAAAAAGAACAATACACATGTCAAAATGACCAGAAGAAAAACTAGACAAAGAACTAAGAATACAGAAAGTAGACAAATATAGTCTTTCCTAGGCAGGACCACAGTTTTGTTATATCAATACAAAGTGGTCAGCCCTGAAAACATACATGAATAATATGCTAACAGAGCATGGTAGTACAAATATATATATACATATACATATACATACGTATAGATATGCATGTAACAGGAAGTAATAATCATAAAAAAGAGTCCATGAATATGAAGTAGAACAATGAGGGGAATATGGGAGTTTTAGATGGATATCACTTTCAACAGAAGATGAGCACATCTTTTACTACATAGCATCATAGTTTTGTTAAATTATTATATTTATGATCTCTATTATGGCTGTTATATAATTATACTATTATGATTAAAGTGTTATGAAATACTTAATTTTTCTCTGTTTTTCTTTTGTTTTTCTTTTGTTTTTTTTTGAGACAGAGTTTCTCTGTGTAGCCCTGGCTGTCCTGGAATTCACTCTGTATACCAGGCTTGCCTCGAACTCAGAAATCCGCATGCCTTTGTCTCACAAGTGCTGGGATTAAAGGCGTGCCCCATCACCACCAGGCTAATTTTTCCCTTTTAAATATTTATTTTAATTGTATGAGTGTGGATGTTTGCCTTCATGTATGTCAGTGTACCACATGGTTGCACAGCCAGAAGAGTGCAGAGCACAGGGCCAGATAACCCCGGAACTGAATGGAGTTACAGATGCTTATGAGCCTCCATCTGAGTGCTGGCACTGAATCTGGGTCTTCTACAAGAGCTACCAGGACTCATAATCATTCAGCTCTCTCTCTATTGAGGGCCTCCAAGTTTCCCTGATTTGAGCCTGTGTTTGGTGGTTCCTAAACTGATCTCAAACTCATTGTGCTGCCAAGGAGGATCTTGAACTTCTCATCCTCATGCCTTCAGGTCCTGAATCCTGGAATTCCAGTCGGGCCACCACACCCAGTATGTACTTTGCTTCTTGCCTAAAATCGGACCCTGGGCTTCCTGAATGCTAGGCAAAGAAGTCAAACCAGGGAACTGCAAACAGTCCTAAATTTTTGTTTTGTTCCTTTCCATGTGATAAGATCTCATGTGTTCAAGCTGTCTTCAGAATCCTTACGCAGCTGAAATTGGCGTGGGACTCGTGATTATCCTGCCTTTAGCTTCTAAAATGCTGGTATGACAGGTGTGAGCTATCACACTCAGCCCTATTTTTTCTTACCTGGGAAAACAAGATGAACCTGTTATTACTACACCATTCAAGCATTTTCTATTTGATGGTGTCACACTTTTAAGAAGAAAACCCTTGTAGCACACGCCTTTAACCCAGTACTAGGGAGGAAGAGGCAGGCGGATTTCTGAGTTTGAGGTCAGCCTGGTCTACAAAGTTGAGTTCCAGGACAGCCAGGCCTACACAGACAAACCTTTCTCAAAAAGAAAAAAAAAAGCAAAACAAAAAGAATAAAAAGAAGAAGTAAACTCTGGGTGTGGAGAGGAGTTAAGGAAGTAGTTGTCCTTACAAAGGATTCAAGTTCAGTTCCCAACACCAGGTGGATAACGCACAACAACCTATAACTCTCTTTCTTTTTTCTTTTTCTTTTTCTTTTTTTTTTTTTTTGAGACAGGGTTTTTCTGTATAGCCCTGGCTGTCTTGGAAATCACTCTGTAGACCACACTGGCCTCAAACTCAGAAATCTGCCTGTCTCTGCCTCCCAAGTGCTGGGATTAAAGGCGTGCGCCATCACTGCCCTGTCTATAACAATCTTGCAAGGGGATCTGACATCCTCTTTTGTCTGGCCTCTGCTGCCAACTGCACTTATGGGCACATGCTTACGTTCAGAAAAGCACTAGTACCTAAGATAAACACACACAGATCTTAACAAGCAGGAGAGACTGTTACAGGTGATGCTGCTTTACCTTTAAAAACTTCATTTTGGTTTTGCTTTGTGAGGTCGAGTCTTTTCATCTCCAGTCCCCGGGGGCTGGAGTGGCAAACTTCTGTGGTTGTGAGCAACTACATGAGTACAGTGGATGGATGGGGATCCTTTTGGAAGAATAGTCAGTGCTCTTAACCACTGGGAACTCTCCAGCACCCCATAATCATTTAGCTTTTTGTTTTCTTTTGTCTTTTGAGATCACATTGTGTAGACCTGAAATTCTGTGGAATTAATAGTTTAGCTAGATGGTTGCCAGGAGCATGTAATGCCTGCTCAAAAGTTTGAAGCAGGAGAATTTCTGGAACCCAGCTAAACCTTGACATTCTCATGCACTTTCCCTGTGAGCTTCTGCATTTTCGGCACCTAAAGTTCTCTCAGAGTATAGAGGAGTCAACAGCGTGCATACTATTCTTATTCAATACTCCAGACACCAGTTTCCCTTCCTCCATGGGATCTTTCTCTCCATCCTTTCCTTAGATTACTCTTTAACAGTGCTAAGAACATTGTTCAGGGCTTCTAGCTTGCTATGCACTACTTCTCTTCTAGGTGTGGCGGTACACCCATTTAATCTCAGTAGGCACGGAAGGTAGAACAGACTGGTATTCTAGGCTGTCCTTGACTAGATAAGAAATTCGAGGATATCTAGGGCTATAAGCTCAGCCTTATCTTTCAAAAAAAGAAACAAACAAACAAAAACATGCAAAGAAAAGTACAAATGGGTACTTCCCCAGTGAGATTCTATAATAGAGATTGGACCCTCTTTCCATGCCCGTGGGAAGAGGAAGAAAGACTCCTCCAGTCATTGCTGCATGCCCTCAAAGCAGTCTCGAACACCTCCAAGCCCTCACTCAGATGGGCTCTTTTTTTTTTTTTTTTTTTTTTTTTGTTGGTTTTTCAAGGCAGTGTTTCTCTGAGTAGCCTTGGCTGTCCTGGAACTCACTCTGTAGACCAGGCTGGCCTTGAACTCAGAAATCCCCCTGTCTCTGCCTCCCAAGTGCTGGGATTAAAGGTGTGCGCCACCACAGCCTGGCTTAGATAGGCTCTTAAAGACCAGGATTCTCTAGCCGTCTTCCTCCAGGACTTGCAGTCCCACTCTGTGATGACATCCTCATCAAGACAGAATTTCATGTGATTCACACTTGCCTGGCTTTCCTTATCCTGCCCCAGCTGACACTGAACACCAGGTCCCATGGCCTTCACTTTACAAGCCAAAGCAACCGTGCTCCCATGCTCATCTCACCTCTAAATGCAACATTTGTTTTGATTTTATTTCTGTACCTCACTCCAATCGTTAATAGTTTTCATCTGGAGAGACAAAAGGAATTTTCTGTAGGCTACTTTGGGCTACTGTTATCCCTGGGTATTGGCTCAAGATGGGCTGCATTCTTTTGGGGTTGATTAATTACCACATTTGGACCAGATGGCAGGACATTCCAACCAGCAAATGACTGCAGCATCCATCACTGTAGATGGCTGATGGCTGCAATGCCTAGTCTGGGATTCTTAAGTCTCTTAAAGACCATTTGAGTCACAGGTTCTAGGTTAGCTCATTAAGCCCCATTTAAAGCATTCCACTGCTTTTCAACTCCAAAGTCACAAAATCCACATTCTTTTAAACAAATACATGGTCAGGCCTATCACAATACCCCAACCCCTGCTACCAGACACTGAAAGAAGAATCTGTAACATTGAAGTTGCCTTGATGACCCCAAGATGTTCAAGATGTTAGACCCACGGGGGAAAACTGCTTACAGGGAGTGGATCAAGCCCAGAAGAGAGATGTTTGTGGCAGTCCGCAAAAATGAAAAAGGAGTTAGAGATCTGAAGACTGCTTTGATGTCAGATCTGAAAATGCAAGAGTTTTAAAGTTTGCCCACCTGGTTTCCTGTCTTGCTTTGGGGATTACTGTTAACTGATTGGGTGAATCTCAGAAGAGACTTTGAACTTGGAACTTTTTTTTTTTTTTTTTTTTTTTTTTTGGTTTTTTCGAGGCAGGGTTTCTCTGTGTAGCCCTGGCTGTCCTGGAACTCACTCTGTAGACCAGGCTGGCCTCAAACTCAAAAATCTGCCTGCCTTTGCCTCCGAGGTGCTGGAATTAAAGGTGTGCCCCACTACCTCCTGGCCTGAACTTTGAATTTTTATCATTGAGACTGCTATGGACTATGGGGACTTTTGAAGTTGGACTAAATGTATTTTGCATTATGCTATGTTTATATATGGCCCTCATAGACTCATATGTTTTACCAAGCCTATGGGGGCCTGAGATTGGAATGTGATGGTTTGTCTATGTTCAGGCCAGGGAGTGACACATCTGATTAAAGATGTGTACCACCAGGATTGGGTCTGGAACTTGCTTGTGACCTTGAACTCAAGAGATCTCCTTGCCTTAGTCTCCCGGGTTCCATTGCCACAATGCCTCAAGATCTCCAAGCCGAGATCCAGGTGAGAAACTTGTATTTCCCCTCCTCAAGATCTGGATCTCAAGTGAGTCTTCCAACTCTGGATTGTACTTCATTCTAGATATAGCCAAGTTGACAACCAGCAATAGCCATTGCACATTCATTCATTCTTTGTTTCACATTTTTTTAAATTCAAATTTATTTTTTAAATTATTCACTTTTGAAACTGTCCGCAGTTTCACAAACTGGGTTCTCTCAGCCAGGAGGGAATAAAGAACCTGAAATAGAAAGTTTGAAATGCAAAGAGAAAACACGAAACCAAGTTGCATCCCAATCTAAAACTCTACTTTACTCAGAATAAACTAGGGTTTTTATAGTCACAGGAGAAACCAAAACTAAGTCTCTACATTATACTGCAAAGAAAGTTCAGGTGCCAAAGGCCCCAGGTTCCAAAGATCTTCAGATGGTGGGCGTGCTCAGGCGGTGGGCGTGCTCAGGCTGCTTCTTCAAAGATGAACCGACAGCCAACAGAGAGCATCTGTCTTAGCTCCTAGGTGTTAGCCTTCAAGCAGAGGCTGCCAGAAGTCCCATGGCTGAGGTGAAGGGGAAGGTAACACACTGCATATCCTGCTCACTATCCCCCTCCAATTTACCCACTCCCACAATCCTTTCCCAAAAGATCCCTTCTTCTCTGAGTGGGTGGGCCTCCCTGGGTATTCCCCCCACCCTGGCACTTCAAGTCTCCACAAAGCTAGGTGCTTCCTTTCTAATTGAAACCAGACAAGGCTGCCCATCTAGAGGAACATATCCCAAGTGCAGGCAAGGGCTTTTGGAATAGCCCCTGCTCCAGATGTTTGGGACTCATATGAAGACCAAATTGCACATCTGCTACATATGTGCAGGAGGCCTAGGTCCAGCCTGTCTATGTTTTTTGGTTGGTAGTTCAGACTCTGAGAGTCCCTGTGGTCTAGGTTAGTTGTCTCTGTTGGTCTTCCTATAGAGTTCCTATCCCCTCAGTGCATACAATCCTTCGTCCTTTTCTTCCATAAAAGTCCTCAAGCTCCATCCTCAGTTTGGCTGTGGGTGTCTGTAGTCCTCTCAGTTAACTGCTGGGTGGAACCTTTCACAGGACAACTTGTTCCTGTCCACAATCATAATAGAGTATCATTAATAGTGTTAGTGATTGGTGCTTGCCCTTGGGGTGGGTCGAAAGTTGGGCCAATTTATTGGCTGGCTATTCCCTCAGTCTCTGCTCTCTCCCCAATCCTTGCATTTCTAGTAGACAGGATAAATTTTGTTAGGTGAGTTGGTTTCTCTATTGTTTCACTGGGGTTCTTGTCCAGCTACAGGAATAAAGCTCCTCTGAACATAGTTGAGCAAGTGTCTTTGTGGGATGTTGGAGCATCTTCTGAGCATGTGCCCAGCAGTGCTATAGCTGGATCTTCAGGTAGAACTTCTTCCAGGTTCCTGAGAAACTGCCAAATTGATTACTAAAGCAGGTGTATATGTTTATACTCCTACCAGCAGTGGAGGAATGATTGCCTTGCTCCATCATGCCTTCTTTTAAATAATCTTTCCAAAGGGGAGTAAAATTCAAAGAAGCAGGATTTAGTACCTGGTGGGGCAAAGGTAAATTATGTCTGTGTTGGTTCTGTGACAGACTCTACATGCTGAGCTTGATGAGGGTTTGTATTTGAGACAATTAGAGGGTACAACAGGGCACCGAGATTTCTCTGCTATTGTTTATTCTCCAGAGAAAACTATTCAGACATGGGTTTAAGCCAAAATTAAGCTGGGTCTTTATTACGCAACCTATAATTGGGGTTCAAGGTATTTTAAGAACAAAGATCCTTGAGGTGGAGTAATGGGTCAGCTGTTAAGAGCACTGACTGCTCTTCCAGAGGTCCTGAGTTCAATTCCCAGCAACCACATGGTGGCTCACAACCATCTGTAATGGGATCCAGTGCACTCTTGTAGTGTGTGTCTGAAGACAGCTGCACTGTACTCATAAAAATAAACAATAAATAAATCTTAAAAAGAGACCCTATTCTAGGTTGACATACTTCTGTTAACAAGAACAGATAGGCAAAAGTTGAATAACAGAAATCAAAGCAAGATTAGTACATTTAGAGACTTTCCTAGATGTATGGGCTATAATGGACTATGTTTTATTTTGGTGTTGGCTTATGGTACTATCTACCTGCTGGGTTTTATGGCCCAAATGGTACATCCACCATGAGGTCAGTTGTCCTAAGGTCCAAGGTCCCATTAAGGTCTGTGTTCCTCTTCTATTATCCATGGTGCCATCCCCCCAGTGTCTGTTTTCATTTGTTTATTTAAAAACGTTAACACTTGTTTTGGAGCAGTGGTTGGAATTGGGTGGGATGTGGTAAACCTAACCAGGTGGACAATTACAAGGGCTCTCCTTGCTTTGGTTAGTGGAATGGAGGCTTTGAGAACAGAAGATGAAGACTCATGGTGTAAACTACCTGATCCTTTAAGTCTCATGGCCAAGCTGTTCTCTGACACTGGACCATAGGTCTCAGTGTTATTGGTTGGGACCTGATTTCTTCATGTAGCTCAGGCTTTTGACTATCCTCCTGCCTCCTGTAACAATGTGGGTGCATGCTAGAGATACCATAACAACTGAGCTGTGTCCTCAGCATCAAAGTCACAAGATGAATGCCCTCACTCCATCATCGTTCTTTACATGCAGTAGCATCCAGCACAGGTCTAAACCTCCAGAAGAGATTCATAATGGAGACCATGCCAAAGGTCCGTTAACTCTGACCTTCTCTACTTTATATTTCTGGTCAATCATGAGGAACAGTCCTGGAAACCCTAAGCTGACTCATTCTCAGAACCATGCTATTCACATAAGAATAAAACTCAGATGTGGCAGCTCACACCATCTCATAGGGAAGTCTGAGGCAGGATGGTTTTTGAGAGTTGGCACCTACTATGGGCAACATACTGAGTTCAAGCTAACCTTAGGTGCACCATAAAACCCCACTTCAAAACACTAAAAAATAAAACAAAACGAAGTCCATATATCCATAACTAACAAGTCAGTGTTCATTAGTTGTGTCAATGAATGGAGTTCGTAACTGCTTATTGCTCTAGTTTAAGTTCTTTTCCTGGGTTGAGATCTTATCCAATCCTCCCTAACATCATCGAAATCCCCAAATGAGAAAGCATGTTGTGATTCAACTATTAAATCAGACTGCAGATTTCCATTGAGAGGGTATAACTACAAAGGGGGCGTTTCAGTGGGAAAGTATAAATAGAGCAGCCAGGGTTTTGGAGCCTAAAGCCACTTGGAGTCCCCGCTTACCCCTGCTGGGTTCTAGAGATTTTTTAACATGTTCAGATCAGGTAAAAGTTCCTTAGTTCCACTGGGTCACTCGCTCTCAGCAGAATCTATCTTTCAGTTCACATCAATGTGTCACTTGTATATATTTTTAGTTAACTGATCATCTTTTTGAGATAATGACTTAATTCTCAGAGCTTCTGCTGCCTCTGCAGCCCATGGGCCAGCTAACAATCATACCAATGGCTGTTGCTTGTTGTAGGAAGTCATTTTTCAAAAAAGATTTATGTATGTGAGCATGTTGTCATTCTCCACAGACAATAGGTCATCGGATCCTATTACATATAGTTGTGAGCCACCATGTGGTTGCTGGGAATTAAACTCAGGACCTCTGGAAGACCAGCCAGTGCTCTTAACTGCTGAGCCATCCGTCTCTCCAGCTCTCAAGTCATTTTTTCGAGTCTGTAGTTTCTGTGTTTACTTTTGAGACAGTCCCACTCTGAATATCAGAGTGACATTGAACTCCAGGTAGTTCTGAAGGGAGTTCCAGATATGAGTATTCAAATGTCTTCATTGATCTTTTCTGGGGGTGCTAGGTAAAGATTTTGAGAGACAGTTTCTCTCTATAGTCCTGGATGTCCTGGAAATGGCTCTGTAGACCAGGCTTGTTTAGAACTCATAGACATTGCCTCCTGAGTGTGGAGTCAAAAGAATTAGAGGCTTGTGCCATCCCCACCCAATTTGTGCTGACATTTAGGCCAGTTTAAGCAGGGCATGGTTAGGAAAGGGACAGAGTCATCTACAGAGCAAGGTTCAGGATAGCAAGAGCTGAGACACTATATCTTGTGTTGGAAGCATCTTCTCTTTGTGGAGACCGGGAAGTCCTCAAACATGCCTGATGTAGTCGGCTTCCTTTGTCTTAGTGTTCCAACTAAAAGTATAAACCTTGGTAGGGGGTAGTGGCCCATGCCTTTAATCCCAACACTTGGGAGGCACAGGCAGGATGATTTCTGAGTTCGAGGCCAGCCTGGTCTACAGAGTGAGTTCCAGGATAGCCAAGGGCTACATAGAGAAATGCTGTCTTGAAAAAAAAAGAAAAAAGAAAAAAAAAGTGTAAACCTTCATTTTATATCTTATTTGATTTAATTTACTTTAATTTTAATCTTCTTTCTTTTCTGGTCTTCCATTAGTTTTTAGAACTCTAGAAGTAACCTACAATGACATTGAGCTTGCAAGTTTCCTGTTTTTTAACATGTAAATTATCAACTCCATCTCACAGTCCTTCTTGTCTTTGTAGATGCTTCATATACAGTTACAGACCTTGGCAATGGCTAACAAAGGTTTGCAGACTCTGATTAGTGTTTCTTTACCATCCTGTTCTGCTCTGTAGCTTGAAGAGAACAAGCTTGCATCGTCCTTGGTTGAAATGCCAGTGCATGTGATAAACAACAGGAAGTGAATAACTAATGCTTATTTCACAGATTCCCCATGTTCCAGGCAGGCTCGGCTGAGAGGATGCAGACCATGTGAAGGTTGGGAACTGGGTGTTTGCCTCTCCAGTTGTCTCTCCAGGGCCTGGGGTGTTGAACAATCTGTGTTTTCATCAAGATGTGGGCTTCTTTGATGACCTCCTTCTCAGTAAGCTGTATTCATCTGAGCTATGCTTGGAACTGGATGGGTCTATTTGGGAAAGGGGATGCTTTGGAGAGGCCTCACACACCAGAGGGAAGTATGGCTTTAAAACCTAACATCCAGTGATCAAAATGTATAACCTGCAACCTCTACCATCAGGGCAATGACATTGCCCAGAGAAGTCTTTGTGTGGAAGATAGGCATTCAAAGTTTTCTGAATGGTGTTTCTGCTTTTATGCTTCCCAGGATCATTTTTCCTGAAAAATCAGTCACAATGAGCGTTGACTCCCTACCTACACTCGTTCAATGTGCAATACACAGTCTACTGAAGGAGGAAGCTTTAGCTGTTTCTGCTCTGAAGGAACTGCCCATTCATCTATTCCCAGAGATGTTCCAGGGGGCCTTCACTGAAAGGCGTACCAAGGTCGTGAATGCAATGGTGTCTGCCTGGCCCTTCCCATGCCTTCCTGTAGGAACCCTGATAGAGGACCCTCACATGGAGACTTTGAAAGCACTGCTTGATGGGTTGAATGTCCTGGTAACAGGGAAGGTTCCTTCCAGGTAAACAAAACCCAGCTAGGGTGGAGTCAGGCTCTGTGTATTCAGAGGAGGAACATTTGGGGACAGGGAGTATTTATCCAAAGGTGGATCAGGGGCTTCTGACAGCATCAGCCTAGAGGATTGTAGAATCTTGGACTTGTCTTAGCCATCGGGACAAATAATGAGAAATGTGGAGAACACAGCTACTGAGGAATAAACATGTCCCTGTTTGTCACACAGGCATAAGTGGAATGAGGCTCTGATTAAATGGAATGAAGGGAAGACAGATAGAGCTTCAGTTGATTCCTTCTTAACTGAACATAGACCCAAGGCTTAATACTAGGCATAGGGAAAAAGACATTGGAGGGGACAGCTGAAGTGTGAGATATGGACCAGAAATGGACTCTATGGTATGTTTTAATTTTCTGAGAATTCTACCCTTTTCATCTACAATAGGTGCAAACTCAGAGTGCTTGATTTGAGGAGGAATGAGCACCATGAGTTCTGGAGCATACAGACTGGATCCCATGAAGATAACTGTTCACCCCAGAACATCCCACAGAAGCAGCCAGTGAAGACCTGTCCTGACCCTGAAAGGAAGAAACGTTTGAAAGTAGTAATTGATATAGAAGTCAAGGTGGCCAGTTTCAATGAATGGACCGCATACTTGTTGCAGTGGGTCAAGGAGAGAAAATCTGCCATTCATCTATGCTGTAGGAAGCTGCACAGTTGTGCCTCACCGGCCTTTATTGTCATAAAGGTCTTTGAATTGCTGGATTTAAACTGCATCCTGGAGCTCCAGCTGAGTCAGTGGTGCCTTGAATTCCTGGTAGATCTGGTTCCTTACCTAGAGCAGATGAGTAATCTTCACACCCTCATGTTAGAGGGAATTAAGAAGCCCTTCAGTTTCATTGCTGGTGAAGACCATGCAGATGAGTGGCAAAGTACATTGCTTTCTCTGCTCTCCAACTTGGCCTGCCTCCAGAATCTCTATTTGAATGATATCTACCCTCTAAAAGGCTCCCTTGACAAGTGGCTCAGGTAAAGGAGGATAAAGAGCATTCTCCAGACCATAGAAAGCGCATCGCTTTTCCTTAGAAGTTAGTAAGACCTTGATGGTCTGACTGCTGTAAACCTAGAAGTGGTAGAGACATGCATAGCATATCTGAACAGATGAGTTCTGTGCTTGCATATGTGTGACCATGTGATAGCATGCTTCTCATGGCTCACATGTGAAAGGTTAGTTTGAGTCCAGAAGGAGGTTGAGTAGCTAATGGGAAATGTGTGACACTGGATTTGAAGATGGGGAAGTAGACAGAGTTTTGTTAGAGAACAGATCAAGGGCCTCTTAGGGACATCCCTAGGATGAAGCTGAACCCCTCCTATGGACAGACTAAATTTGGGACATGTGTTACCTGCTGGTGCTTTCAATGCCATTTTGCAAAAATAATCTCTTGCTCTCTCCCTAGCTGCCTGAAGACCCCTTTGGAGACCTTGTCGATTATGAACTGTCCTGGGCTTTTACAGTCAGATTTCGAGTACCTGTCCCATTGTCTGAATATTCGTAAGCTCAAACATCTGAACCTGAAGGCCCTCTTTCTATCTTATGTAGACTATGAGGTTCCAGGGCTCATCTTAGAGAAAGTCACAAGTACCCTGCAAATTCTGGAACTGGAGCAGTGTGAAATGACGGACTCTCATTTTGAAGCCCTCTTGCCTGCCCTGAGCCAATGCTCCCAGCTCCTCAAAGTCAACTTCTATCATAATTATATCTCTCTGTCTGTCCTGAAGAACCTTCTTTGTCATACAGCCAAGCTGAGCCAGCTCACACAGGAGCTGTACCCCGCCCCTCGGGAATGCTATAAGGATCTCAAGATCCTTAAAGACAGATTTAAGCAACTTTGTCCAGAGCTGCTAGAAATACTTAGGGCCCAAAGACAACCCAAGAAAGTCTCCATTGTTACAGATATCTGCTTGCTGTGTTCACATTCCTGTCAATATCATTATAACCTGGAGGCCATAGATTGGCTTTGTCAGTGCAATTGTTCTTGGTAGAATAAGGTTGCTTCTGTTAACCAAGAATGGAGCACTGTGTATGAGTGTATCCTTGTTTGCATATAATAAAATTCTGGGCTTTTGGGATGCTAGTGCATCTCCATCAGAACACAAGGCCCATTTGTTTCCGGTCTTTCAGTGCCTGTTTCTTTCTCTATCGCCCTAATCAGGTCGGTCTTAAAGTTGTGCAGGTCGTGGCATCCTATAGATCTGTCAGTCATCAGGGAGACCCAGAGGACCTGACTTCACATTGGAACGAAATTGGTGTGCAGCGGGTTCAGATCCCAAGGACTGAGACAGACAAGGAAAAGAATGGAATGAGGGCACAGGAGAGTCAGAAAGATAAGAATGCATTTTCAGAGAGACAATTATAAGGTTGTAAATATTGTTCCCTGAAATTCCAGTTAGTGAGGGCTTTCCTAGAATGGTAGCTGTAAAGTTCCAGTGGGACCCTGGAAACCTGGAGGAGGGCACAGAGGTCATGGTACTCAGAATCACTAAGAGAACCAGGAATGTTAATCATGCAGGGGTGTGTTTCCTCAATACAGGAGATAAAAGAAAATACCTGCATTTCCTCCAGGAAGGTGAGTTGCTTTTTTTTTTTT
>JADRCD010129438.1:971-20186 GCA_019843815.1 Montemys delectorum | reverse complement strand
TGTGTGTGTGTGTGTGTGTGTGTGTGTGTGTGTGTGTGGTGTGTTTCTCTTCTTTTAGTTTTACTGATGGGAAATTATTGAAGTTATTTCTTGTGTCTTCTTTGCCTCCCTGGGTTGGAATTTTCATTTACTTTTGGCATGGAATATCTTGTTTTATCCATATATGATGATAAAATTTTCCTTCATATAGTAGTTTGATCAAAATCTGTGGTCTCTTATTCCCTGTGAGACATCTTCCAAGAGCCATTTTGATTTTAAAATTTTTATGGAGAAGTCAAGTTTATTCTGATATCTCTGTATTTATGCATTACTTCACATTTTTCTCATGGAGCTTTAATATTCTTTCTTTGTTCAGTACAATTAGTGTTATTCATATCATGTTCTGCAAGGAATTTCTGTTCTGGTATAATCTATTTCATGTTCTGTAAATTTCTTATACAATTATAGGCACCATTTCCTCTAGGATATGGAAATTTTCTTTTTTTATTAAATATTTTCTTTATTTACAGTATCTTCTTTTTCAGATTTCCCTCCAAACAAAGAAAAAAGAAAAGAAAAGAAAATAACAAAAACTAAAACAAACCTCTGTTACCTTCCCCGTCCTCCTGCTCACCACCCTGCCCTCTCCTGCTTACAGGTCCTGGCATTCCCTTACACTGGGGCATAGAACCTTCACAGAGCCAAGGGCCTCTCCTCCCATTGATGACCAACTTGGCCATCCTCGGCTATACACATGCTGCTGGAGCCATGAGTCCCACCATTTGTACTCCTTGGTTGTTGTTTTAGTACCTGGGAGCTCTGAGAGTACTAGTTAGTTCATAATGTTGTTCATCCTAAGGTGCTGCAAGCCCTTCAGCTACTTGGGTCTTTTCTCTAGCTCCTTCATTGGGGACCCTGTACTCAGTTCAATGGATGGCTGTGAGCCTCTACTTCTGTATTAGTCAGGTACTGTCAGAGCCTCTCAGGAAACAGCTATATCAGGCTCCAATCATCCAGCACTTGCTGGCATCCACAATAGTGTCTAGATTTGATGACTGAATTTTGAAAGCATTCCTAGGTGGAGTAGTCTCTGAATTGTCCTTTCTTTAGTCTCTGCTCCATAGTTAGTCTCTACAACTCCTTCCATGGGTATTTTGTTCCCCCTTTTAAGAAGTATCCACACTTTGGGCTTCCTTCTTCTTGAGTTTCTTGTGGTTTGTGGTTGGTAGTTTGTGTGTTCAAATCTTCTGGGCTAATATCCACTTATCAGAGAATGCATACCATGTATGTTCTTTTGTGATTGGATTACCTTACTCAGGATGATATTCTCCAGGTCCATCCATTTCCCCAAGAATTTCATAAATTCATTGTTTTTAATAGTTGAGTACTACTCCATTGAATATATATACCACATTTTCTGTATCCATTCCTCTGTTGAGGGACATCTGCATTGTTTCCAGTTTCTGGCTCTTATAAAGAAGGCTGCTATGAACATAGTGGAGCATGTGTCATTATTGCATGATGGAACATCTTCTGAGTATATACCTAGGAGTGGTATAGCTGGGTTCTCTGGTAGTATAATATCCAATTTCCAGAGGAACTGTCAAACTGATTTCCAGAGTGGTTGTACCACCTTGCAATCCCACCAGCAATGAAGGAGTGTTCCTCTTTCTCTACAACATCTCCAGCATCTGCTGTCACCTGAGTTTTTGATCCTAGCTGTTCTGACTGGTATGAGGTAGAATCTCAGGGTTGTTTTGATTTGCACTTCCCTGATGACTAAGAATGTTGAACATTTCTTTAGGTGCTTCTCAGCCATTTGGTATTTGTCAGTTGAGAATTCTTTGTTTAGCTCTGCACTCCATTTTTTAATAGGGTTATTTGTTTCTCTGGAGTCTAACTTCTTGAGGTCTTTGTATATATTGGATATTAGCCGTCTATCAGATATAGGATTGGTAAAGATCTTTTCAAAAATTGTTGGCTGCCATTTTGTCCTATTGACAGTATCTTTTGCCTTACAGAAGCTTTGCAATTTAATGAAATCCCATTTGTCGATTCTTGATCTTAGAGCCTAAGCTATTGCTGTTCACTTCAGGAAAATTTTCCCTGTGTCTATGTGCATGAGGCTCTTCCCTACTTTCTTTTATATTAGTTTCAATGTATCTGGTTTTATGTGGAGGTCCTTGATCCACATAGACTTGAGCTTTGTACAAGGAAATAGGAATGGATCAATTTGCATTCTTTTACATGCTAACCACAAGTTGAGCCAGTACCATTTGTTGAAATTGCTGTCTTTTTCCACTGGATGGTTTTAACTCCTTTGTCAAAATCAAGTGGCCATAGGTTTGTGGGTTCATTTTGGGTCTTCAATTCTATTCCATTGAAATACATGCTTGTCACTTTACCAATACCATGCAGTTTTTATCACAATTGCTCTGCAGTACTGCTTAAGTTCTGAGATGGTGATTCCACCACAGGTTCCTTTATTGTTGAGAATAGTTTTGGCTATCCTGTTTTTTTTTTGTTATTCCAGATGAATTTGCAAATTGCTCTTTCTAAGTCTGTGAATAATTGAGTTGTAATCTTGATGAAGTTTGCATTGAATCTGGAGATTGCTTTCGGCAAGATGGCCATTTTTACTATATTAATTCTGCCAGTAAATGAGCATGGGAGATCTTTCGATCTTCTGAGATCTTCAAGTTCCTTCTTCAGAGACTCGAACTTATCAAACAGATCTTTTACTTGCTTAGTTAGAGTTACATCAAGGTATTTTATATTATTTATGACTATTGTGAAGGATGTTGTTTCACTAATTTCTTTCTCTGTCTGTTTATCCTTTGTGTAGAGGAAGGCCTCTGATTTGCTTGAGTTAATTTTTATCCAACTACTTTGCTGAAGTTGTTTATCAGGTTTAGGAGCAATCTGGTGGAATTTTTGGGGTCACTTAATTATACTATCATGTCATCAGTAAATAATGATAATTTGACTTCTTCCTTTCCAATTTATATCCCTGTGATCTCCTTTTGTTGTCTAATTGCTCTGGCTAGGACTTCAAGTACAATATTGAATAGGTAGGGAGAAAGTGGGCAGCCTTGTCTAGTTCCTGGTTTTAGTAGGATTGCTTCAAGTTTCTCTCTAATTAGTTTGATGTTGGCTACTGGTTTTCTGTATATTGCTTTTCCTATGTTTAAGTATGGGCCTTGAATTTCTGATCTTTCCAAGACTGTTATTATGAAAGGATGTTGGATTTTGTCAAATACTTTCTCAGCATCTAATGAGATGATCACATGTTTTTTTTTTTTCTTGGAGTTTGTTTATATAGTGAATTACGTTGATGGATTTCCATGTATTGAACCATCCCTGCATCTTTGGGATGAAGCATACTAGGTCATGATGGTTGATCATTTTCATGTGTTCTTGGATTCAGTTTGCAAGAATTTTAATGAGTATTTTTGCATCAATATTCATAACGGAAATTGGTCTGAAGTTTTTTTTCTTTGTTAGGTCTTTATGTGGTTTAGGTATAAGAGCAATTGTGGCTGCATAGAAAGAATTGGGTAGAGTACCTTCTGTTTCTATTTTGTGGAATAGTTTGAGGAGTATTGGTATTAGGTCTTCTTTGAAGGTCTGATAGAACTCTGCACTAAACTCATCTAGTCCTGGGCTTTTATTGGTTGAGAGACTATTAATGACTGTTTCTATTTCATTAGCAGATATGGGACTGTTTAGATCGTTGATCTGACCTTGATTTTATAGGTCCATGTTACTTGCATATTTTAAAGTTATCATGCCAATAGGTAAAAAACATATCTAATAAAAAAGATATCATAAGGAATTTAATGAGCAAAATGATGCTTAAACAATAATCTAGGCAGAGTTTGAAATTAAAAAGTATTCTTTTATTTTTATTTTTTAATTAGATGTTTTCTTTATTTACAATATCTCCTTTCCCAGATTCCCCTCCAAAAGAAAAAAGAAAAATATAATAAGATAAGAAAAAAATAAAAATAAAAAACCTCAAAACTAATACAATCCCCTGTTCCCTCCTCCCTCTCTCTGCTCACTACCTCACCCTCTCCCACTTCCTGGTTCTGGTATTCCCCTTCACTGGGACATAGAACCTTCACAGGGCCAATGTCCTTTCCTCCCATTGATGAAAGACTTGGCCATCCTCTGCTATACACATGCTACTGGAGCCATGATGACAGGAACCTGAGATAGCTTTCTCCTAAGAGGCTCTTACAGTACATGACTTATACAGAAGTAGAGGCTCACAGCCAACCATTGGACTGAGTATAGGTTCCCCAATGAAGGAGGTAGAGAAAGGACCCAAGCAGCTAAAGGGTTTACAGCTCCTTAGCATGAACAACAATATGAACTAACTAGTACCCTCAGAGCTCCCAGGGACTAAACTCCAACCAAAGAGTACACATGAGAGAACTCATGGCTCCAGCAGCATGTGTATAAGAAGCATTCTTAATTGTAAAACATTTGGTGAACAAATCTTAAATAATAGCACTGATGAGGTGACAATATTTAGACACACCATCATTAGAGGAACATCAATCAAATAATTTCCATGGTAATATTCTGGACCTATTTCCTAATCATTACAGCATCATCTTCTGACAAATAGAATGGAATTCTAAGTCAAAATGAAATTACATATTTGAGTTAGACAACCTGTATCTTACTACAAAATTATACTACCTGGTAGAGTTACAAATTACAGTGAAGGAAAATAAATAGATAGCCACTGAATTGGAAAGTTGAACGGAATTAGATACAGAATTAAACTCAGACCCAGAAAGACGAATATAGCATGCATTCATTCAGAGATGGAAGGTAGTTATTAAGTCTTGGAAAAGCAACCTACAATCAATAGAATGACAGGGGTTAAGTATAAATTAAGGAGATAATGGAGAGAGATAAATATCTCTAGAAGAATAGAGCTATGGATGATGTTGGGGACAAGAGAGGACGATCATGTAGGGAATGGAAGAAAAGACTGAGAGGAAGGGAATATGGAAGAAGGAATACTTAAATTAAGACCTATCTGAGGTTTTTTTCATTACTTATTCATTCATTTTATATCCCAATATCAACTTCCCCATCCTTGTCCCCTCTCACACAGTTCTCTCATTTTCCATTCCCCTCCCTTTCTCCTCTATAAAGGATGAACATTCTGCCTTCCTCCCCAAGTTATCCCCACAACCTTTACACATCAAGCCACCACAGGACTAGCTTCTTCTTTTCCCACTAAAGCCAGACAGGGCAGACTAGAACAGATGGCCACAGGTAGACAAAATATTCAAAGACAGTTTCTACTCCAGTTGTTGGGGACCCAAATTAAGCTCTAGCTGCACATTTGCTATGCATACACAGGGTGCCTAGGTTCAGACTATGCTTGCTCTTTTGTTGGTGCCTCAGAAACCAGGTTAATTGATTCTGTTGGTCTTTCGACCAAGTCTCATCCTCTTTGGGTCACTCAATCCTTCCATCAATTCTTCCACAAGACTACTGAAGGATCATCTAAGGTTTGGCTGTGGATCTTTGTATCTGTCTCCACCAGCTTCTGGGTAGAGCCTCTCAGAGGACAGTTATGCTAAGTTGTCTACAAGCATAAGAAAGTATCATTAATAGTGTCAGGGGTAGGTTTCAATTTGGGCCATTCATTGGTTAGCGATTCCCTATATCTCTGCTCCATCTTTATCTCTGTACGTCTTGAAGGCAGGACATAATTTGGGTCAAAGATTTTGTGACTTGGCTGCTGTTCATATTCCTCCATAGGAAGTCCTGCCTGATTACAGGAAGTGAACCCTTCAATTCTGTCTCCTCCACTGCTAGGAATCTCAGCTATATTTACCTCCATAGACTCCCTGGTCCTCGACCTTTCCCAGGTCTCTGGCACATCCTAGAGATGCATCCACTGCCCAATACAAATCTAGTTTCTCTCTTCCCTGCACTCACTACACATAATCCCCATGCCTCATTACCCTCTCCATTGCTTCTCCTACCCAGGTTTCTCCTTGCATCCATTATCTTTTTTAATTTATTTATTTTTGTGTCTCCTTTACTTTTCTCTTATTAATCATTCCATTCAGTCTGATCTCAAATGATATTCCTCTTCCTGGTTACCCCTCCACAAAACCCCATCCTACATCTGCCCTCTTCCCTGTCCCCTTTGCCTCTATGAGGGTGCTCCTCATCTACCTAACCGCTTCCATACAACTGCTCCATCATCCCCCTATGCTGGGGCATTGAACCTCCATAGGACCAAGGGCATCCTCTCCCATTTATGTCAGTCAAAGCCATTCTCTGCTACATTTGCATCTGGAGCCGTGTGTTCCTCCCTGTACACTCTTTGGTTGGTGGTCTAGTACCTGGGAGCCCTGGGTGGTCCAGATAGCCAATGTTGTTCTTCCTATTAGGTTACAATTCCCCTCTGATGCCCCAGTCTTTCCACCACCTCCCCCACTGGGGTCCCTGAGCTCAGTCTGATGGTTAGCTCTAAGCATCCACATCTGCACTGGTCAGTTGCTGGCCAAGCCTCACAAGGAATAGCCACACTAGCTTCCTGTTGGAAAGCGCCTCTTGGCAACAGCAACAGTGTCAGGGTTTGGTGTCTGCAGACAGGATGGATCTCCTGATCTCGAGAGTAGTGGGAGGGGGGACCTGAGACAGAGAGAGAGAGAGAGAGAGAGAGAGAGAGAGAGAGAGAGAGGAAGAAATGAGGGGACAGTAGTTTCAGGTACTGGAGGGGACAGAAGAGAGTTACAAAGGCTCAGGAAATCAGAGAAATATATGTAGCATTGAGGGATGAGGAACTGGGGATACTCACTTGAGGGCCTCAGATGCTAGGGAAGTAAGAAGCTCCCAGGACCCAACAGGTATGACTTAGGCTAAAATGTGCAAGGAAGGGGAGATAGAACGTATAGAGGCTACCTCCAGTAGAAAGGCATGTCCCCAGATCAACGAATGGAACCACCCACCCATCTCACAGTTTTTAAAGCAGAAATGTTCTGTCTAAAGGAAAGACAGGGACAAAAAATTGGAACAAAGACTGAAAGAAGAGCTGTCTGAGGAATCTTATTGAAAATTAACATGAAGGTTTCATTAGAATCCCAAAACAACATAGGCTATTAACCAGGCTGGTTAGAGCTCTACAAACTGACTGTATGCTGAAGACAATATCTTCTGAACTCATTGAATATGGTGGAATTGAGGTTGTACCTCCTTAGAGCCTTCTCTCCTACTAACTCATGCTCATGCTACTTGAGGATACTCATCACATTACCAAAGGAGAAAGGTAAACACTACCCCAGCTAAAAACTCTTTAGTCTACACTGATTATCTTCAAGATTTTCTATGGCAATAGTGGTACAGAGCTTGTGGAAAAATGAACCAATACCTGATTGGATGTAGTGTCTACTCCATGAGACAAAACCCATGTTAGGAAACACTGCTTTGGTGGCCAAGAACATGAGATCAGATAAGCTAGGGATCTAAGGGAAAACCAAATCCTACTATTCTCCTAAGAGAACATGGCAATAAAATGACACCTAATGACATTCTACTATATGCATAAATTGGTGCCTTTCTCAGCCATCATCTTCCCCTTCAATGAATGGGAACAAATACCAAACCCACATCTGGAAAATGTGTAGTGAATAAGAATCCTTGGAAATAATCCTAAATATGTCTCCCATAAATTTTTCCTGTCAGAGTTCATGGAAATTTGCAGGAGACATAATTATTGTGAGAATCAGGAGGAAGAATACAAGAAGGAAGCAAGGTCCTCTAAACAGAAAAGCATCAACACTCATGTGAACTCAAAAACACTGGCAGTATGCAAAGGATCTACCTGGATCTGGGCCAGATGGGGGTCCCTGCACTGAACGAAGTAGACACATGCCCCCATCCCGAAACCAGAAGCTATCTCTAATTGTTATCAGTTTACTTAATTCCAGCCTGTCTTTCACTGTGGATACAAACCACTCTTAGAAGTTTGTAACATGCCTAACTATAGATTGCCAAAGCCATATCAATGGCATATTTGGAGGTTCTTTCTCTCACAATGTTTTGTTTATTTTGTTTTTTGGGTTTTTTTTTTTTGCCATAAATATCCTTTTGTTATTTGTTAATATACTATGGCTTCTAGCTTTGTGGTTTTTGGATTCCTGTTTGTACAAATGCATGTATCTCTGTGTTTATGTCAATTTTTCATATTTTTCCTTTGTATTTTTTCTTCTCCTTTTTGTTTGTTCTGTCATATTGTGGTTTGTTTCTTTTTATTTTATTTTTAATGTGTAGATTCCTGGGCTTGCTTGCTCTATTTTGTTTTTTTGTTTAGGTTTGCTTTTCGCAGAAACAGGGTTTCTTTTTGTACCCCTGCCTCTCCTAGACAATTTGGGGGGAGTTTATGAATTTGTAAGAGAGAAGAAAATGGGATATGTATGAGTATTTGAGAGAGGGAACCAAAGTCAGAATATATTTATGAAAAATTAATTTTCAATAAAATGAAAAATATATCATAAATAATATAATTGATGTAAACTTAAGTTGTATACCAACATAAAGTTTTAGTACAGAAAAATGTAGTTTTGAGTATATGTAGAAATAATTTGTATCCTTTAAATAGCTAAAGCTTTTATTTTAACTATAAGGACATGAAAGGTAATACTTATGAATACATTCATAAACTTTCCTTATTAAAATGGAGAACCATTAATATGGTACATGAGAGGATTTTTGGAGCAAAAACCAGTATTATAACAGAAAATGTTTCAATATTGTCTATTACTTAAATTATTAGAAAACAGTGTGAGATAAACTTTATTCTTTATAAGTAAAGTAAATAATAAGTTCAAGAAACATATTGAAAGTAAACTGGAAGCATGATTTCTATAATCTTGGACTTTTGTCAACTGATAGAACATTTAAAAATGTTATGATTTCATAAGGAAATGTTTAATCTTATGAATATGTTAGTGATTATATTTAAATTAATCACGTTTGTAACATAAGTAGCTTATTTTAGAAAGCACTGAAGCAGTGAATATTGATAATTTTGAACAGGTAAATAACACAGAAAACAAGTTTCCATGTGTCAAAGAGATATTGATTACTGTTTTAGAGCAATGAAAATGTAATATTGTTGGTGAAGTGGATATATTACAATATTTGAAATATCTATTTCTGAGTGCCTTACACATAAATATGCACACAGAGAAACACATGTAAGACACACACATGTTTTCATTGTGCATTGTGGACTTCATTAGCTGCCTTTTGGGGAGCTCTTTTTTGTTCCTTTATAGATTCTCATTACTTAGAAACTGCATGTAACTATAGCCATAAGAGTAGTAATTTAGATTGATCTGATAGTAAAATATTAGAATAAAAATGCAGAAAATCCTAAAAGTAGAAAAGTGAATTTAGCTCTGTAAATGAAATTCAGTCTATCTTATTTGCATTATTAATCATCTCAAATAGTTATACACCTGCATATTTTATTTTTTTCTTTTACAAACAGTATGTTTCATACATTATATTCTGATTAGAACTGTCCATTTGACAATCCTCTCCAGCGTCTCCCCATATAAATCCTACCATTGTTTTGTTTCATTAGAAGACACACATACATTTAAAGAATAAAACAAAACTAGATAAAATGAAAATATGTAATTCAAAATCTAATAAAATAGAATTAAAAAACAAAGGAGAAAAGGTACAAAAGCATACTTAGACATATGTTCATATGCAAGAATCCCATCTAGGAGCCATATTGTTTATAGGCAAACAAACTGTAAGGGAGTAAAAATAATGATGATGTTGATGGTGATGATAAAAGAAATAATAAGTAAATAAAATAAAAATGAACAAAAATTTTCTTAAGTTTGATAGAATAATTATTTACTGGTATTAAATATCACTTAAAATATGGTTTCAAAATTTTTCCCTTGTTTCTCCAAAAATTGATGCTCTCTTGTTTTCATTATCATGACTTAGTTCACAAAGCAGAAACACACACACACACACACACACACACACATATGTTTCACATCCTTTTGCTTTATATGATCACACTGATGAGATTACAGAATTTAACAAGTAATGAATTAGTGTTTACTCATAATGAATATCAATACCACACAAAACACTTTAAAAGCATATGCACTTGCCAAAATAATCTAGAGATAGCCTGTGGCATGTGTTCAATTGTTTTTCGATGTCTTCATCAGTCAGTGATTTTACCACTTTGGTATCATTTGACTGAACTCTAAGTTGTACCACTGCCAGAGGCACTATGATATATTTGTAGTATTGATGCAGTCTGAAGCTTTATTTGCCTTGGGAAATTATTTAATTTCTTTATGCTATGGGGGGAAATTTATTGACTTAATAACCATGGTAATACAGTGGATTAACAACAGATGTTGCTACATTTATGATCAAGGAAATATATGTTGTTGAAGATTACTTTCAGTCTGTTGGCCATTTTCACAAAATTGTTTATTATAACAACATTCCAACATACGTGCAATATTCTCAGTCAGACACATGAAGGAGTAAATAACAATATTAAAAAGAAGGAATAATTCATTCTATGAAGCCAGTTACTCTGATATCTATACCACACAAAGACACAACAAATAAAGGGAAATTTAGACCAATTTTGCTAGTGAATATCAATGCAAAAATACTCAATAAAATTCCTGCAAAACAAATTCAATAACGCAGCAAAACCACCATTCACCACAATCAAGTAGAGTTCATCCCAGGAATGTAGGGATGGTTCACTATATAGAAATCCATTAATGTAATCCACTATATAAAAAAGAAAAAATATCACATGATTACCTCATTAGATGCTTAAAAAGCTTTTTATAAAATATAGCAGCCCTTCATGTTAAAAGTATTGGAGAGATTAGAAAATCAAGACTCTTACCTAAAAAATAAATAAAAGCAGTAAGCAAACCATCAGTCAATATCAACCTACATGAAAAGACACTTGAAACAATCCCACTAAAATCAGGGAGAAAACAAAGCTGCCTACTCTCTCCCTATTTATTCAATATGGTACTCAAATTCTAGTTAAAGCAATAAGGAAACAAAAGGAGATCAAGGGGATACAAATTGGCAACAGGAAGTCATGGTATTACTACTTGCAGATAATATATGTAAGTGACATAAAAAATTCTGAGAGAACTTGTACAATTTCAGCAAAGTAACTGAATATACAATTAATTTAAACAATTGAATAACCTTCCTTTATATGAATGACAAATGGGCTGAGAAAGAAAGTAGGGAATCAACACCCTTAACAATATCCACCAATACTATAAATTATATTGATGTAACTCTCACCAATCAAGTAAAGATCTATACAAGAACTTCAAATCCCTGAAATAAATTGAAGAAGACTGAAGAAAATGGAAAGAACTCCCATACTCATGTATTGGTAAAATTAAAATAATAAAAATGGTCATCCTACTAAAATCAATCTACAAGTTCAATATCATCCCCATGAATATGCCAACACAGCTCTTAACAGACATGGAGAGAGCAATTTTCAATTTCATATGGAAAAAAGAAAAAAACCCAGCATAGCAAAATCTATTCTTACCAATAAAAGAACTTCCAGGAAAATCACCATCACTGACCTCAAGCTGTATTACAGAGCAATAGTGATAAAATCCACATGGTACTGGTACAAAGACAGACAGGTTTATCAGTGGAACAAAACTGAAGACCAAGAAATAAGCCTACACACTTATGGACACTTGATATTCCACAAACAAACAAAATACATACAACGGAAAAGAAAAGCATCTTCAATAAATGGTGCTGGTCTAACTGGCAGTTGATATATAGAAAAATGTGTATATATTCATATTTATCACCTTACACAAATCTTAAAATAAAATCTCCAAATCAAGTGGATCAAGAACCTCAACATAAAACCAGATATACTAAATCAAACAGAAGATAAATTGGGAAAAGCCTTGAACTTACTGGCACAGGGGGAAATTTCCTAAACAGAACTCCAGTGGCTTAGGGTCTAAAATTATTATAAGAATTGATAAATGAGACCTCATGAAACTGAAAAGTTTCTGTCAGCTAAAAGACACAGTGAATAGAACAATTCAACAACATACAGGTTGGGAAAAATTCTCCACCAACCCCAAGTCCAATAGAGGGCTAATATCCAAAATATATAAACAATTCAAGGTGCTAACTTCTAAAAAGGCAAAGCAGTTGAAAGAGTCAGATGCAGATAGCTATACCCAACCAATGGACAGAAGCTGGTGACCCCTGTGGTTGAATTAGGAAAAAGCTGAAAGAAGGTGAGGATGAGACTGAATCTATAGGAAGATCAGCAGTCTCAACTACCTGGACTCCTGGGATCTCACAGACACTGAGCCACCAATCAGGTAGGTGATTGGAAGTCCCAACACATATACAGCAGAAGACTACCAGGTCTGGAGTCAGTCAGAGAAGATACACTTAACACTCTAGAGATTTGAAGCATCAGGGAGTAGAGAGGTCTGGGAGGGTAGGGTGGAGACATCCTTTGGAGACAGAAAGTATCAGGAAGGAGGAGTGGGATGTGGAACAGTCAGAAGAGGTTATAAAGTCTGGACTGTAAAGAATGATTAAAGAATAAATTTAAAAAGAGAATAATGGGGTACAGAACTAAAAAGAAAATTCTCAATGTTGAATTCTCAACTTCTTGAATGGCCAAGAAACACATAAAGAAATGTTCAACATCCTTAGTCATCATAGAAGTGTAGATCAAAATGACCTTTAGATTCCACCTTACACCTATCACAATGGCTAATTTCAAAATGCAAGTGACAGTAGATGATGGTAAGGATATGTTGTAAGAGGAACACTCCTCCATTGCTGGCATGATTGCAAGCTGCTATAACCACTCTCAAAATCAATCTGGCAGTTCCACAGAAAATTGGAAATAGTTCTACCTGAAGACTCAGTTATACCACTACTGGGCATGTACCTAAAAGAAGCTCCAAAATAAAACAAGGACACACGTTCCGCTATGTTTATAGCAGCCTTATTTCTCATACCTAGAAGTTAGGAACCACTCAGATGTCCCTCAACAGAGGTATGGACACAGAAAATGTGTTATATTTAATAGCTGAGTAGTACTACATTGTAAAAACGATGACTTAACGAATTTTCAGGCAAATGGATGGAATTAGAAAATATCATCCTAAGGGATCTAACCCAGACCTAAAAAGACACACATGGTATGTACTCACTGATTAGTTGATAATATCCCAATAGCTCAGAATACCCATGATACAACTCACAGACCATCTGAAGTATAACAAGAAGGAAATCCATCGCGTGGAGGCTTCAACCCCACTTAGAAGGAGGAACAAAGTAACTTCTGGAGCCAGAGCGAAGGAGAGTCCTGAGTGGGAGAAAAGAGAGGGAAGAAAAAAGGGGGGCAGTATCAGGTATGGAGAGAGACAGGAGAGACTTCCAGAGAGCCAGGTGAATCAATAGAAATATGCAGCACTGGATGGGAGAAGGAAGGGAGGAACCACTAGAAAGTTCCAGATGCCAGGGATACAAGAGACTCCTAGGACCTAATGGGGATGACATTAGCTAATACTACAACATAGGGTAGATTTAACCTGAAAGGAAGACCTCTAGTAGAGAGGCATAGCCCCCAGGAGAAGGAAGGGGCCACTCACCAATGTCAAAATTTTTAACCCAGATTTTTATCTTTCTAAAGGAAACACAGGGATAAAATAATGGAGCAGAGATGAAGGAAAGGCCATCCAGAGACCATCCCACCTTGGGATCCATCCGATGTGCAGACACCAAACCTGACACTATTGCTGATGCCAAGAACTACTTACAGATAGGGACCCAGTAGGGTTGTCCTCTGAGAGACTCTGCCTGCATATAAGACAGATTCAGACACTCACATCCAACCACTGGACTGAACCATGGGACCCCAGTGGAAAAGATAGGAAATAACTGAAGGAACTGAAGGGATTGCAACCCTATAGGAATAACAACAATATCAAATAACCAGACCTCTCAGAGCTCCCAGGGATTAAACCACCCACTGAAGAGTATACCTGAGTTGGACCATGGCTCCTGCTACATATGTAGCAGAGGATAGCCTTATTTGGCATCAATGAGAGGAGAGTCACTTGGTCCTCTGGAAGCTTGTTGCCCCAGAAAAGGGGAAAGCTAGATAGGTAAGGTATGGGTGTGTTGGTGTCTGGGTGTGAGAGTACCCTCTTAGAGGTGAAGAGAAGGGGCAAAGGGGTGGTGGGTTGGCAGAGGGGAGACCTGGAAAAGGGACAGCATTTGAAATGTAAACAAATAAAATAATCAATGAGAAAAATTATTTATATTAGGTTGTAAAAGCTGAATACAGGAGGTATACAAAGCATGGGGATAATGGTTACATTGCTCTCTTAAAGACAGCCTAAACTTACAGAATAAACAGTTGAATAGCAGGTTAAGTATAAAGTGTAAATGATTTTAAGTTATATTATTGGCTCCAAGATCCAGAATGATTTAAAACTCTTTGGGTTTAAAAAATATTGTCAGGAAAAATGTATTTCCACACATATATACAATTGACTGTGCACTCACACAAGCATTTGAATTATTGTATGTGTAAATATTCATATACACAAACAAGCAAATAACACAATATACAATAACACACACATATGCAAAACAGAAGTTAAGAAAATAAAAAATACATTACTTAAAGAAAAAAAATGCACCGAGTTTAGAAGACAATATGTTGTGAAGAAGAATAGATAGAATAGAAGAAAAGAGCAGGAGATAGGACAGAGATACGTTGTATACATATATTAAATATTCAAACAATAAAAACAAATGAAAATAAAACATAATAAAACAGTTGGCCCTTAATTATATTTATATTTTATAATTTACTCATTTTAAAACTAAGTTAAAAGAAGTGACTTTCCATACTACCATATAAAATACTATCCCTATTATTTTCTTTCTAAGACTTAAAATCTCTTTCATGTTTGATTTATGCTTCTGTAGCATTTGGATTTACAATAGTTCCCACATTTTCTCATCATGGTAATTCTTAGGGGCTTGATAAAAAACTAAACATGTAAGACACAAACAACAAAACAAGGTCAGGACGTTAGTGTTTACCTTCATGCTTTTCCATACTAACAGTCCACATTAATCAACAGCTTATGTTCTACTCCACTTAAATCATGTTACTTATAAAGGTGTAAAAGGGTAAATTATGTTTCCATCAGAAATGTTCTCATGGTGAGCTAGAGATAACAATCTAAGTAAAAACAAAAGGTAGACACTTGACAGTAGGATCCTTATGAAAATAAAGCATGATATAACAATAAAAAAACAAGGAAACACAAAAAATATTATTTCCTTAATATATTGGGATTCTGTCAATCGAAAAGAGACCACAATAAGAAGATAATTGGTTTTGTTCTTTATGTGCAAATACATTGCCTGTGGTTTGTAGTGTATAATTCACTCAAATGTATCTCTAGGAAACAAAGCTATCACTTTCTGTACATATTAAACATTCTATATTTTAAAAAAATAGTAAATTGGACAACATTAAACCTGTTACTTACAGTGCAAAAGATATACATATGTCCACACTGGCAGAAAAACACAACAAATGTTAAGGACTAAACAAAATGGGCTGAAGACTCATAGTCATTCTATAGACTTAATAGGAGATTATAGGTTCTATAAAGTAAGCACATAAATATGTAATATATATGGACATAAAACACTCTAACAGTTCTTATATACCTAGCTTTCCTGTTATAATTCATGTATTTTACATTCTATATTACTATTTTATTATACTGTTTTCTATTACAAACTTAGCCCAAGTTCAATAAATATACAAGGAATATATTATGGGTAATATTAGATGATATTATAGATCAATATATTGGATAGTATTATACTAATTGAATCTTCATTATAATTAATATTAAAGAAGAAAACTAAATAAAAGAAAATCTTCATAAAATTTGAATTGAATTATTGTAACCATGCACATAGTTTAAAAATTCAATTATTTTGCTTATTTCTTTTTGCAAAAACACTCACATAGTTATTAACAATTATTCTGATTAAAAAATTAAATGTTGATGAAGTATTTAATAAATATTAAAATACAATGTGAAAAAATATCAAACTTAAGATAAAAACCAGAATGCGTACTGGAAATTGATGGTTAGACTATGATGATTTCAATATAGTTTTATATTATTATTCTATTATATTGTTTATAATTCTGCATAGTTTTTGTTACTGTAAGAAAGAACATATAATCTAATTATAATCAAGGAAGCAATATAGACAGAGTAGGTATAATAATAATAATATCTGTCAAAAATGTGTATATAAACTACTTTATATACTTTTTATAAGCTTTCTAAATATATTTTTATGTATTTAAATTATATATAATATATATTCAATATAAGTATATGTTAATATAAAAATGTTGAATTGGAATTGCCTTACTAAAGGGATAACACACTTTCTAGAAATCATGTTACTAAATAGAAATCCGAGTTATAAGTGATGCATATCCCCTTTGAGAGGTTGATCAGTGGGGTCTCAAAAGAAGTTATTTTTATTACCCCGAACCACCTGTAAGAAATAATAGGAAGATAGTTGGACTGAAGGCATTGCACATTTTGGCCACAAAACATCTAGAAATTAAGTTGGTACTGACCAGGAATCTTCTTCCTTGCTGGCTCGTACCTAAAACTACCATGTGGGATTAGGGTGTCATACATATCCTAATATCTTGCTAGGAGTCATGCATGGTGGTTTAAGTAAGATGACCTGCACAGAAGTGACGAATATCAGGAAGTGTGACCTTGCAAGTAAAAATATGTCACACTGAAAAGCTAGTTTTAATGTTTCCAAAATTCTGGCCAGTTTGAGTTAACCATCTCTGCAACTTGATTACAATTAGAGAATATTTCTATTACTTCTGCTCTGTCATCATAGTCATTGGAGAAAATTGACACAAAATAAACTCTTCATTCCATATGCTACCTTTGTCATGGTGTTTTATTGCAACAGCAGAAAAGTGACCATGACACCATGTAAACATAAACAATGATAAGCATTGTTCTGATACTTAACTAAGTATATTAACTAAAATATGTCTTCTTTCTATTAACCAAAAAAAAAAAAAAAAAAAAACTACAAATAGATTTAAAATCACACCTGAAGCTTTCACTGATTTATTTATTTATTTATTTTTGTAATTTCCTATATCAGTCTAGACACATTATACGATTGTTTTCATCATTTGGTCTACAAAATGTTTTCTAAGACAGAACAAATGAAAAAGTCACAGAACACACTCAGACACCAAATTCTCAACACAAAGAAGCTTTGTATACCCTGGAGGGGTCAAGATAGGGAGAAGGCAACAGGTGGGTCTACAGGAGTGAGTTTTAAGGAGATAGGGGCAAGACTGTGCTGGGGTGCATTGATAAGTCTTTGTTGAACATGTATGTCCCTGTAGCCATAATGAATTTTGATTGCTGGACCTTGGTGATCTGCCTCAGGAATGAGTTAAGCATAAGGAAATATCCAAATAAGCGAATGAACCTTGTGGGTTACCTTTAGGAATATGGAGGTGCCTAAATGATGAAATCTAATGGAGAGGGAAGGGAGAAGGGCAAAACTTGCTGGCACCAAACTATTAGAGCCCTTCAACAAATAGTCAGGAAATTCTAGTTCATGCTTTGAGATCTACAAAGAAGTGATCATATGCATTCTATCAATTTCTTGAATAATGTCTGAGAAAAGGGACATTTGTAGTGGTTTGAATTGTTCATATTACCTATATTCTCATGCATTAAAATACTGTTGTCAAGTTGGTAGTATTCCTTGGTGTATTTTGGAGGTGTGGTCTTTCTGGAGGAACTATGTCACTAGGGGTAGATGGATTTGAGAATCACAGTATAGCTAATTCACTGTTTTAGGTTTGTAGTTCAAGACATCAGCCCTCCATTTCAGCTTATTTTCCTGCTACCCTGCCTTCCTCACCATCTTCAACTCACACAACAATCTGGAACTAAAAGCCCAAATAAACTCTTCCATTTAGGAGTTGCTTTTGTCATGGTGTTTTACCACAGGGAGGAAACGCGCGTGCACACACACACACACACACACACACACACACACAGACACACACACATACACAGACATACACACACACATACTCACACACACACACACACCAGCAAGAGAGAGAGAGAAAGAGAGAGAGAGAGAGAGGGAGAGAGAGAGAGAGAGAGAGAGAGAGGTAAAAAACAAAACAAGCAAACAAAATGGAAAACACAACAACAAAAAGAAAACCAAAACCAACCAAACAGAAAAACTAAATTAATGTTTCTCTGACATCAAGAACATATTCTCATAGAATTCATATAAGAGTGACTGACAATTGACATATATGTCAACAGTGATTAAATTATCTGGTGGACTAAGAAGTGATCATGTGATAAGGAAACCTAGATAAATAGTGTAAGCTAAAAATGATTAAGTCCTTTTGGAAGTTCAGTTGTAGCTGAAATGATAGAACATTTGCCAGGTGTGCATGATTTTAATCCCCTATGAACCCAAACATTAGAATTATTAAAATAAATATTATTTCAACTGCTATATCCCAAGTACATTGGCAAACACTGGAGAATCAATATTCTACTCTGTCAGGGAAGGCATAGTGGTAATGCATTGTATTTGTAAACGGGAAACAGAAAATAAACCAGGAACATGGCAGGGCTATGAAAATGCAAATCCTGAACCGGTGGTATTCCATTTCCTCCAGTGAATTACCTCCTAAAAGTTCAACAGTCTTTACAAATAGCACTCCCAGCTGGGAGACAAGTGTTCAAATACACAAACCTGTGGGAACATTTGACTTTCAAACTACAATCAGATATTTAGGAAGTGTTAATCTCACTACCCATGAATTTTCATCCTTTACTGTGAATATGTTAAAGAAAATTCAAATTTTAAAATCTGTTCTGTCTTTCTAGTTTGTCTCCATAATATCAAGAAGGAAAAATGAAAATGTGTAGTGCTTTTTTTGTCAGTTCACATGAGTGCGTTTGTACTTTAGAAAAAAAGGGAGAGAGAGAGAGAGAGAGAGAGAGAGAGAGAGAGAGAGAGAGA